>JAGDYQ010000375.1:2500-130000 GCA_021962125.1 Bulinus truncatus
AAACCACTCAATGGGTGACGTAATAAAGACAGACAGGGCCGGCTCTTGGCATAGGCGACATAGGTAGCTGCCTAGGGCGCCAAATTGCTAGGGGCGCCACATTTTAGAAAAAAAAACTTTCATGCAGAAGGGGCGGGCGTCCTAATAGATGACTGCCTAGGGCGCCAAAGTTCCTGGGGACGTCTCTGAAGACAGAAAACACAAAACTATAAAGTAAAATAAAATTGGGGCAATTATTACCATTTTAAATTCAATTTTTGAAATCTGTACTTGAGCAAATTAATTTTTTTTATATCAAAGAATGAATACCCTGTACCCATGGGCGTCGCTAGGAATTTTTCCGGGGGGGGGGGCAAAAATTTTCGAGTGGGGGGGGGGCAAATAACAACTCTATTACATTTTTTTAAAATGAATACTCCCATGCATGTACCTACCCCACGGATTTTAGTTCGAGTCCTGGGGCTTGGTTCCTATTAGAACACGTTTCTTTTGACTCAGTTACTTACCCTTTCCTTTTTTTTTTTTTATCAATTTTTGACTGAAATTCATTGACATTTTTTATTAGAATTGAGCATGCTGCTACTAAAAGAAAGTCTATTTTATAAATTTATAAGACGCATTCTTTCATTTTTCTTTGGATTGTTTAAATTATAGCCAGTCAGTCGGGTCCCACCTGTCATAAGACAAGCAGTGATGAAGTTAAATTGCGTCTTCTCAATGGAATACGTCAAACAACATGAAAGGTCATTAACCGTTAAAGCCAAGTTCGTTGTTTTGATATTTTAGTTACAAAAAAAAATGTAGCGGTGTTGCACCTCACGAGAAACTCTCTTAAATTTAAACAATGAAAAATATTTCAAACATTGTCCGTGATGATAAAAATAGAGGGATGGATACATTGCCGGTGCAACGTTTGATTAGTTGTCGGGAAAAAAATAACTCTTCAACTGAGTCTGTTGAAAACAGCTTTGTATTAGTAGCCCATGACTGTAATAGGTCTGTACACAGCTGTATATTGTTCATTTTAAAACAACTTTGTATTAGTAGCCCATGACTGTAATAGGTCTGTACACAGCTGTATAGTGTTCATTTTAAAACAACTTTGTATTAGTGACCCATGAATGTAATAGGGCTGTACACAGCTGTATAGTGTTCAATTTAAAAGTTCGAAGGAAGGTTGTAGGAAAGATGATGGGTGTATGACATGGAGCTGAAA
Organism: Bulinus truncatus; assembly: GCA_021962125.1. Lineage (NCBI taxonomy): Eukaryota > Metazoa > Mollusca > Gastropoda > Planorbidae > Bulinus > Bulinus truncatus. The sequence goes on from JAGDYQ010000375.1 coordinate 3,717, forward strand.
ATATATATTTTCGCTAATATAGACTTTTTGAAACAATTTTTTTTATATGCGGGTGAATATGCGATTTGACATTCTGCTATTACCGGAAGTGGTGGAAGGGGAAACGCTGTCCAGTTGTACTTTTTTTAAAACTGCACTTCAGAAGTTCCTATTTCAAACCCTTGACAAGTTCCTACATCCAGAGGCGTAGCGAGGGGGGCAAGGAAACATGCGCCCGGAGCATTTTACCTTTTTAATACCTTTTTAGCGCCCCCCCATTCGAAAACCATAAAATATTACATGTAAAATATACCATTTGGCGCCCCTGAACCTCGGCGCCCGGGGACATATGTACCCCCCGCCCCCTAGCTTAGCCACTGCCTACATCAGACCACCCCCCACCCATATCACCCGCCCAAGACGAGCTGTACACCGGGACAGACTTTTTTCTTGCTTTATTTTCTTTTGTTTACTTAACCTCAAAAACTCGGACTCTTTACTTATATCTACTGCGCATGTCCTATTTTTAGGGTCAAGACACAAATAGAACCACCCCATGTAGGTTAAGAGATTAATATTTCGTTCGCTCTTATTGATTTCAAAATCAATGTCTGACTGTCTTGTGTGTAAACGTATCAATTTCCAATCGATGGAGACAATATTTAACCGATCTTACAGCCAAACGCCTACGAATATTAATTAATAACTGTTTTTTTTCATCTCCCATATTCTCGGTCAGAAAATAAAATGTTTTCTCCAGCGTTCATCAACCTACAGACGCACCAACATGATGATATTGACGTGCTGATCACGCATCATTCAAATTGCTAAGACGCACTGCATCGAACTGGCTAATTATGGTGTGTGTGCATTTGACTTTGCGCGCAATATTTCATTTTTTTATTTGAAGGATGACCACCCGACAGTTATCTGTATGACCTTCATTTTCTTTTTCTTCGCCACTTTTACCTTGTTCTGATGTGCAATGGAAACGAAGACATTAGACGAGATATTTTACAAGACTGCCCCAATAAGTACTGCCGGCGTGATTCTAACCCGATCCATGAAGTCTTCATTTGATTTAGATCATCTGTTCTTCATTGCTATTGCATTGTTCAGAAGCTGATTAAGGTTGGGTATGGGGGCCTCAAACGAAGAAGTTTACAATGGACCCCATTGTAAAGTATAAAAGATATTGAACATAAAGCTACAAGCTTTAGGCCCTCTAGAGACTGGGACCCAGACCGCGTGCACCATGTGCCCATCACTACATACGCCTCCTTCACATTTTTTTTTAATGAAACCAAAAAAAAAAAAAATTGTAATTATAAGTAACATAGTAAAACTTTGTGTTCACTTTAGTCCATGGTCTGTCTGAGCATGTGCTATGTCCTATGGGTGGTGGGATTAAATAATTGTACACAAGGGTGAACATAGAAATAGAAATATATATGTATATATATATATATATATGTATATATATATATATATATATATACATACACAATGATCTGAGGAACCTGACACATTGAGAGAAGGTTTAGAATAGCAATAAGCCCCATACAGAAAATATTAGGTACGGTCGGATTAAGACAGGCCTTGCTTTAACCATCAGGGCAAGGAGTCTGGGATTAATAATGTTATTACATCGCGTTGTTTATTGTTAAGGTAACCTTTAAAGTATCGATTGACCATTTGACCAAGTGCAGGTCTGGGTCCCAGCTGTCAACGACTCTCGTGTTTTTCTTTCCATTACAGACATAGGTGTCTCTCGTATACAGACATAGGTGTCTCTCGTATACAGACATAGGTGTCTCTTGTATACAGACATAGGTGTCTCTCGTATACAGACATATGTGTCTCTCGTATACAGACATAGGTGTCTCTCGTATACAGATATAGGTGTCTCTCGTATACAGACATAGGTGTCTCTCGTATACAGACATAGGTGTCTCTCCAATGCAGACACACATGTCCTTCTATTACAGGCATATGTGTCACTCCAATGCAGACACACATGTCCTTCTATTACAGGCATATGTGTCACTCCATTACAGACATAGGTGTCCCTCCATTACAGACATATGTGTCACTCCATTACAGACATATGTGTCCCTCCATTACAGACATGTGTGTCTGTGTATATATATATATACACACACAATGATCTGAGGAACCTGACACATTGAGAGAAGGTTTAGAATAGCAATAAGCCCCATACAGAAAATATTAGGTACGGTCGGATTAAGACAGGCCTTGCTTTAACCATCAGGGCAAGGAGTCTGGGATTAATAATGTTATTACATCGCGTTGTTTATTGTTAAGGTAACCTTTAAAGTATCGATTGACCATTTGACCAAGTGCAGGTCTGGGTCCCAGCTGTCAACGACTCTCGTGTTTTTCTTTCCATTACAGACATAGGTGTCTCTCGTATACAGACATAGGTGTCTCTCGTATACAGACATAGGTGTCTCTTGTATACAGACATAGGTGTCTCTCGTATACAGACATAGGTGTCTCTCGTATACAGACATATGTGTCTCTCGTATACAGACATAGGTGTCTCTCGTATACAGATATAGGTGTCTCTCGTATACAGACATAGGTGTCTCTCGTATACAGACATAGGTGTCTCTCCAATGCAGACACACATGTCCTTCTATTACAGGCATATGTGTCACTCCATTACAGACATAGGTGTCCCTCTATTACAGACATATGTGTCACTCCATTACAGACATATGTGTCCCTCCATTACAGACATGTGTGTCTGTGTATATATATATATACACACACAATGATCTGAGGAACCTGACACATTGAGAGAAGGTTTAGAATAGCAATAAGCCCCATACAGAAAATATTAGGTACGGTCGGATTAAGACAGGCCTTGCTTTAACCATCAGGGCAAGGAGTCTGGGATTAATAATGTTATTACATCGCGTTGTTTATTGTTAAGGTAACCTTTAAAGTATCGATTGACCATTTGACCAAGTGCAGGTCTGGGTCCCAGCTGTCAACGACTCTCGTGTTTTTCTTTCCATTACAGACATAGGTGTCTCTTGTATACAGACATAGGTGTCTCTCGTATACAGACATAGGTGTCTCTCGTATACAGACATATGTGTCTCTTGTATACAGACATAGGTGTCTCTCGTATACAGACATAGGTGTCTCTCGTATACAGACATAGGTGTCTCTCGTATACAGATATAGGTGTCTCTCGTATACAGACATAGGTGTCTCTCGTATACAGACATAGGTGTCTCTCCAATGCAGACACACATGTCCTTCTATTACAGGCATATGTGTCACTCCAATGCAGACACACATGTCCTTCTATTACAGACATATGTTTCACTCCATTACAGACATAGGTGTCCCTCCATTACAGACATATGTGTCACTCCATTACAGACATATGTGTCCCTCCATTACAGACATATGTGTCACTCCATTACAGAAATATGTGTCACTCCATTACAGAAATACGTGTCACTCCAATATAGACATATGTGTCACTCCATTACAGACCTGTGTGTCACTTCATTACATAAATATGTGCCACTCCATTACAGAAATTCGTGCCACTCAAATATAGACATATGTGTCACTCCATTACAGACATGTTTGTCACTCCATTACAGAAATACGTGTCACTCCAATATATACATATGTTTCACTCCATTACAGACATATGTGTTACTCCATTACAGACATATGTGTTACTCCATTACAGACATATGTGTTACTCCATTATAGAAATACTTGTCACTCCTATATAGACATGTGTGTGTCTCCATTACAGACATGTGTGTCACTCCATTACAGACATATGTGTCACTCCATTACAGACATGTGTGTCACTCCATTACAGACATATGTGTCACTCCATTACAGAAATATGTGTGACTCAATTATAGAAATACGGGTCACTCCAAAATAGACATGTGTGTCACTCCATTACAGACATGTGTGTCACTCCATTACAGAATTATGTGTTCCTCCATTACAGACATGTGTGTCACTCCATTACAGACATATCTGTCCCTCTAATAAACACAAATGTTTCCTTCCTATACAGACATACGCTACTCTGTGATTATGTTACTTAGTAGCTCCGTCACTCTGTGACTATGTTACTCCGCAACTCCTTCACTCTGTGTCTCCGTTACACTCAAATCAAAAACAGGACCGGTTAACTTATCCGCTTTTTAAATCGTGAAATTTCACCTCCAAGGCACTTCTGGTAGTGTCTAGGTCACCCCCATCACATTCACGCCAGCCCCAGTGACATGAACATTCTGTCCTGACCTGTAAAGAGTCTCTTGACGCCTCCGTGATTCCATTATTCAAGAGTCAGCTTTGGCTAAACAGTTCGTCACTAAAAATTTTTTCAATGTCTTTTTTTCTTTGTTTCTAAAATAAAAAATATAAAGAGGAATGAAAAAGCGAGGCCAAACACACATTCACAGAAAGAAAAATAATACAACTTACAAAACACTTGCAAACACATTCAAATGCATGCCAACACTCATACAAACACATTCAAATGCATGCCAACACTCATACAAACACATTCAAATGCATGCCAACACTCATACAAACACATTCAAATGCATGCCAACACTCATACATACACATTCAAATGCATGCCAACACTCATACAAACACATTCAAATGCATGCCAACACTCATACAAACACATTCAAATGCATGCCAAAACTCATACAAACACATTCCAATGCATGCCAACACTCATACAAACACATTCAAATGCATGCCAACACTCATACAAACACATTCAAATGCATGCCAACATTCATACAAACACATTCAAATGCATGCCAACACTCATACAAACACATTCAAATGCATGCCAACACTCATACAAACACATTCAAATGCATGCCATCACTCATACAAACACATTCAAATGCATGCCATCACTCATACAAACACATTCAAATGCATGCCATCACTCATACAATTACTAATGAAATCTCAATCAAAATCTTACAAACACTCATTCGGACGAAAAACACACATTTAGACTCTCAAAGACACACATGAAAATGCAAACAATCAAATATCTAGCAAACAAACATAGCTTTAGCTTTAATTATAAAATTGTATAAAACTTTAACGGACAATAGACTGAGAAGTTAATCTTCTTGCAAGAAATTGTTCACTGCAGCTTTGCAGTCTAATCTTCTATTTCCGGTGCTGCAATCAGGCATTTACCATATTTCAGAGTGAGATAACAAATTAAAATAACATTTTCTGTGCATGTCAGTAACTCATGTTTTTATACGTAATTTATATATATATATATATATATATATATATATATATGTGTGTGTGTGTGTGTGTGTGTGTGTGTGTGTGGTAGAGCAAGGGACATTTTGGCAGTGTGGTCGAGTGCTCGATTGTTAACCAAAAGGTCAAAAGTTAAAGCTCTTAGTGAGTGCCGCGACATTTCTCAATCGATGTTTGTAAAACCAACCAGCTTACAAATGTGTATCCGACATTTGTTGTGGATAGTAAAGGCGACTGTGCATTGAAGTCGCTACACAATCCCACAGAATGGCCATAGCTACAGAACTAGGTTAGGGACGGATGGTCGTGCGGTAAAGCAATCGACATGTGGGTCCCTGGTTCGATCATCGGTGAGGACCAATGAATATTTCAGGTTATAGCTAAAGTCTGCGCTATATTTCTCCTGATGCCTCCATGGTCATTGCACTATCGACTATGGTGGGGATGAAAGAAGGGCACAGCAAAAACCGAACCATTAGTGGCTCATAGGACGTAAGAGATTTCATCTCATCCTTACAGTGACTTCACACACACACACACAGAACAAGGTAAACTCTACTTCACCTAAACCCGAGGGGTTGTGCAGACTTTATAAATAAAACTTGACTACATTTCCTCTTGTCTACTTACATAATAATGTTATAAACACACACTACCGAAAGACAAAACCAAAGAGACTCATACACATTTTCTCCCTATTTACTTATTCTTGTTTTTTTTTTCCCTCGAAATCCTCCATTCTCTCTATCTCCATCTCTACCAACTTTTTTTTTAGAAGAATAAACGTTTTTTTTAATATTCATTTACAAAAAAAATAATAAAATTACTAAAAAAGTACGTTAATGCAATAATAAATCTGAGTTCAATGAAATTTGCCAATAAAATGTTTGCAGTTTCCCTTCATGGCCAATTTTAAAAAAAAAGGGTCAATAAAAGCAAATAATTCATCAATTTCCTGTGCAATCATTCAGGCCGATGTACAACAGTATAATTATGATAAACAGCAATGGGCATTCATTTTATTTCCCGAGCAATCACTACAGACACTAAAAAAATGCTGCTCGCTGCTCTGTCTGTCACCTGTCTCACTACATATATGTGTCTTGTATATGTCTTTGTAGGCGTTGGACGCATTTCTAGCGCTCTAAATCATATTTATTCAAGTTTCGCCTAAAGTGATCTGCATTGACAATGGAGCGCAGTGATTGGACCGTGGACCAAAGAGAATCGATCATATTTTGACCAAAGCTGTTCGTACAGATAGGTTAATTCGTTTTTGACACTAGAGTATATCCCCCCTCCTTTCTCTTTACGTGTATTTAGTCGATACTTAAACTATCTATGTGTATTTAGTCATTACTTTAGCTAACTAGTCATTACACATGCTCACAAACTTCGCAGGCTATATATACTTCATACTATATATACTTCAGTCTATATATATACTTCCGACTATATATATATATATATATATACTTTATGGTATATATACTTCAGGCTATATACACTTCAGGCTATATATACTTCATGCTATATATACTTCAGACTATATAAATACTTCCGGCTATATATACTTCCGGCTTTATATACTTTATGGTATACATACTTCTGGCTATATATACTTTATTCTATATATACTTCAGGCTATATATACTTCCGGCTATATATACTTCCGGCTATATATACTTCCGGCTATATATACTTTAGGGTATATATACTTCAGGCTATATATACTTCAGGCTATATATATATATATATATATATATATATATATATATATATATACTTTCGACTATATATACTTCAGGCCATATATACTTCAGGCTATATATATACTTTCGACTATATATATACTTCAGGCTATATATATATATACTTTCGACTATATATACTTCAGGCTATATATACTTCAGGCTATTTACTTCCTGTTGTGTAAATCTCCAACGCATTTTCGACTAAATACACTTCCTACGTAGACTAATCTTTGGACTCAACTGCAGCCTAGACAGACTGAAACAATTACTCACCCAGTCAGACCCAGACATGTCTCTTGTGAGTCTCACAAATTTGTACTCATCAACAATCCCCCCCAGCCCCTGTTTATGATGTACAATTAGATTTTAACACAGAAGGAAACAAAATATGATATTTTTTTCCCCTCATTACCTCTTCGCTTTGAGTGTCAGTGTGTGTGTGTGTGTGTGTGTGTGTGTGCCGTGTGTGCCGTGTGTGCCGTGTGTGTGTGTGTCTGTGGGGGGGGGGGGTGGACAAGCACACTGAACCTCAGCACCACCTGAAACTATAAATATGAAGATAAAAATAGATTTAGATATATGGATAAAGACACTTCTGAAAACAAGACTGACAGTCAGGCAGACACACACATAGATAAATAGATATATAGATAGATAGATAGATAGATAGACAGATAGATAGAAAGATAGATATATTGATAGATAGATAGACAGATAGATAGATAGATAGACAGATAGATAGAAAGATAGATATATTTATAGATAGATAGATAGATAGATAGATAGATAGATAGATAGATAGATAGATAGATAGATAGATATATTTATAGATAGATAGATAGATAGATAGATAGATAGATAGATAGATAGATAGATAGATAGATAGATAGATAGATAGATAGATAGATAGATAGATAGATAGATAGATAGATAGATAGAAACTAAATTACAATGCTAGATTGACGGCCAGACAATTTGATGGATGATTGATAATATTAATAGAATAACAGAAAGATCGACAGTTGTAATGTAAATAGACATAAAAATAAAAAAAAAAGACGAACAGAAAGATATAAAGTTAGATACAGAGACAGACACATAGTATAGTCATAGTTTAGACAGGCATATAGACAAACATAGAAGGGATAAATATAAAGATATATGAAGAGCCAGATCGATAGAAGTATAGATATAAATAGAAACAGACTTAGTTCAAGAGATATTTTTTGTTAACAGTCTCGTCCCTAAGTCAAGCCATCAATGCGCATGTCAAGTGCGTGTTATCGGACAGAATCCAGACAAAAAGTTGACTGGCCAGCGAAGAGTTAAACAACAAGCAGATCTCATTAATAAAGAGATTAATAACTCTGATCACGTTGTAAAAACTTCTGTTTTTTTGGCCAGCGTGCATGTTGTTTAAGATTAGCCTTTCTCATTTTATTAGGCACGTGAAATCCTGCGTTAAACTTTCTCGATGCAGGAGTGTATTGATTTAATTTGCCAATGAGTGTATTGACGTTATTTCATTATTGGGAAGTGATTGATTCGAACAAAGTATGAGTTCTGTCTGAGCTGGATAACTTAAAAGTACAGACTGAAGTCGCAATTAGTGACATATTCACTCATTTTTTAATAATTGATTATAACCGTAAAGTTCAAATTAATAAATAATAAAAAAAAACATCAACAAGTGTTTACTTGACGATACAAATGTAATATATATATATTACTAGATGTACCCTGCAAAACCTTTGCATAGAGTTATCTTCCCTTAGGTTTGATCAGTAGGCTAGGTTATTTTTGGTTTCGGACAGATCCGATTTTTTCATGATTTTTATTACTATTGTTTACGTTTGACGATTTTAAACTGGGATACTGTTGCATTAATTCTTTACTTTCGATTTAACGCAGAAAACAAATCGCAATTATATATATATATATATATATATATATATATATATATATATATATATATATATACTCAATGCCACGATATATTACTTATGTAAGTGTTAATATCAATATAAACACATTTGTATATATATTTCATGCAGTTGTCAAAACGCATATATATTTAATAAAATCAATATGCCAGCAATAACCGCGACATATGATGGACCTCAAATGTCTACTGGTTGCTTTTTTATTATTTTCGGAACTACATTGATGGTCAGCAATAATTGATACATCAGATAGTCTGATTGCTCTCAGTTTTTGTTTCTTTTCGAAAGGTAGGGGGTAGACCATGGGAGGGGGGGGGAAGCAGGTCTGGCACACCCGTTCTCCAAGCTTCGCCACCTCCCCCTTCAAGACTCAGATGTCTTGGTCACCCCGGTTCGTTCCTCTCAGCATCCAATCCATCACGTCACCAGGTTATAGTTTCTCTTATGGTCATCACGTACAGCGGTTCTAAAACTAATCACTAGTACCCAGATCCGTTCTTACAGCTAAACCCCTCCCCCCACCTTTTATTACAACTTCCTAATGACCCTTCGAATTTCTTTTTACATTACTGATGCTACTATCGTTATGGCAGATGCTTTCACCTGGTTAGCCCTGGCTCTCATGGGCGCAGCCGATGTACGGGTCGTGTGGGTCCGGACCCTACCAAAAATCAAGGCAATGGTATTCGACCATACCACAATTTGGGGGCAGACATACCAATTTTCATCTTCCCTAATATTTTGGACCCTACCAACTTCAACATATTGGTTGGGGGCAGACATACCAATTTTCATATTCCCTAATATTTTGGACCCTACCAACTTCAACATAATGGTTTCGCCCCTGCTCGCTATCTCTTGTGGCAAGGGTGGGCATACCTTTTGAGTCTCGGGTCACATGCGATACATACATTTGACCTACAGGCCGGACCAAGAGCAGATATGGCCGTGTGGCCGTGACCTAATATAAATTCAGCCACGCCTAAAATTATTAGAGGCTAGTGTTGTGGTGAGCCGGATGAATACCCGGCGGATCGGATCCTGCCTTAATTTGCCCCTGGGTGTCCCAAGAGCTCCAGATTCATAGAGATAACCCTTTTCAGCCATACACGCTATCTCTTGTTGAATTAGTATTACACTTGATATTGGGCTTAATAAAGTCATTTTTGTGTCATCTTAATAAGAACAGTTTGAGAAACTGGGAATAGCAAGGTTATGTTTTTGTGACCTACAATAATTGTTCTTGTAGCTTTGAAGTTCTCTCATCTCATTTTACGACATAATTCAAGTCCAATTATAATTATTAGAACTAGAATATAACGAGACAGAATCTTTCCATTGATTTGTTAGAATGTCATTTTATCTCGTGTTTTTATCTATCAACCAGTTGTTTTTACTTATTTATTATTATTTATTTTTTTTTTGTTTTTTTTTTTAGGTTTTTTTGGATGTTTTATGTCTAGTACATAGAACAAACAAACTAAATAGTTAACAAGAATAAAAAATGAAGGAAACTTTATTTCTATATTTAGAATTGACATATTTGATGGTTAGTGCTATTTATCCTTGAAAGTCTCTATGTGGTCGGTATGACATCTCTTTTGTTAATACATCATAGAACTATTAAACCAGTGGTGAGCAAACTTTTGGAATCTCGGGTCACATTGGGTTTCGTATATTTTTTCCTTGCGGGCCGTAGTTAAAATCATGGAAGAAAATCGTGTCGTCTTTAGTATTTGATGTGTGTAACTTTTTAAACAACACGCTTTCTATTTAAATATTCAGTTAGACAATGGTGGCAAATAGGAACACATTTCAGACATTCATTTCAGAGAGTGTATTTAAACATTAATTTCAGAGAGTGCATTTACATATAAATTTCGGACAGGTGAAACAAACGAGTACATTTCATGCAGGTAGCACACATGTGCACGCGTAGATTTCAATCAGATGTCACACACACTTACACGTTAGTTTCAGGCAGGTGTCACACACATAGACGATATTTCATGCAGGTGTCAAACACACTCACAGGTTTATCCAATAAATAGATCACACATAGGCAGACACACACACACACAATCCAAAGCTTATCAATAATTCATTTCATTTTTCTACTCACCCACACATATTTCAGACGGACTTGTGTGCACTCATTCCGGACAGTCCTTATGTAAAGACAACTCACTCTGTTTCCTCGGATTCTAGTCAGCATAATTCACTATCAAAATAAAAGGAAATATATAAATCTCATATGTATACATGAGCTCAGCTTCTTCGCACCCCCGCTTTAGTATTTGTCCCTCTCTTTAGTAAACACAGTGACATGAAAGTAAAGATCTTTCTATAAATATCATTACTAATATATCAGATGATTATAGCAGCTTTTGTGTGTTGTTGAATGAAAGAAAATCAAACATACATAGAACTGAATAACGTATTCCGTTTTGTTGTGATGGGGTTATTCAATGTAAAGCAAGCTTCAAAAAGCGCTTTCAATTTTCTTCCATATCTATCACAAAAGATCTTTATAAGATATTTATAGGGAAGGGAGAAGAACAAAAAAATTAATCAAAACAAAAACAACATTGAATGAGTTGATTCAGCAAAACGAATCATTCCGAGACAGTGGGTGTCTTTTTACATGCTAAATAAATCTGTGTTGGCAAATGTAGTCTAACTAAATGGGGCATAGGACGAGATGTACAATTACATGTGTTGATTGTGTGTGTACAGGAAGAAATGTATGTGTGTGTATGTCTGTGTATATGTGTCTGACAGGCCTTGAAAAATGTAACGACAAAAAATGATGACGTGATTTCGAATTTTATATAAAATACATTTCTGTTGAATTTGAACAAAAAAGAAGTATGCATTGTGTGTAAATAATAATTGTGTGTGTGAGAGTATTTGTGTGTGTGTGTATGTCTGTGTGTCAGTAGCTTAGCGAGCTTAACCCTCGCCTGGGTCACAATACCTTTTAGCGCCCCCTCCCCATTCAAAAACCAAATAATATTATATGTAAAATATACGATTAGGCGCCCCTTTGTGAGAAGCACCCGGGGCATGATGACCCCCCTTTGCCCATCTCTCACTACGCCACTGGTGTGTGTGTATGTGTGTGTGTATTGTGTATACATATGTGCGTGTGTGTATATGTATGCATGAGCAGTGCTCGATTTACCGCCAGGGATGCCGGGGATATCCCCGGCTCTGAGGACTGTCATCCCCGGTTCTGTTTTAACTAAATTGAATCCCTGCCGGAGATGAGATTTTCCCCCGGCTCTGCAGAAAATTTTTTTCATCCCCCGGCACTGATTTTTTCTTAAGGTTAGCCTAAAGTAGGGAATTGATTTTATAGTATTACTACAAATATTAGATGAAAAACACAGACAAAATCAGCTGATTTGAACTACGCAACACTATTTCTGATAAAATCTCTGGAAATAACACTCGTCCGGTTGTTTGAAGATAGTTTAATGTAATATATATATACATATATATACACAGAGAGAGAGATATACACACGCGCATATATATATATAGGCCTATATATACACACAAACACACGTATATATATTTATACATACACACACACTCATGCACAGTGCTCGATTTAAGAAAAAACCAACGCCGGGGAGGAAAAAAATTTAAGCAGAGCCGGGAGACAATTCTCAGTGCCGGGGATATCCACAGCATCCCCAGCGGCGGCGAGATGCCAACATATTTTTTTTTAAGATCTTCAATTTACAAACCATGGACAAGTAACTAATTTATTTTCACAGGGTCTTCGATTTGCATCTTAGACAAAACAAACAAAAATAATAGAAAATTTGATGAAACTTAATTAACATAGTTCACGTCGGTTCATACAAATCTGAAGCTGTACATTAATAGGACAAGTAATGAATTTATTTTTAACCAAAAAAATGCACATTTTTCATTTATTCTCTGTTTGTTGAAATCAGATATTCCATTATTCATAATTGTCTCAGTTATTTAAACAAATTATGACGCTGTTCCATAACTAATTCTTTTGTTGGTTTGCCAGAAGGTACATCGCAGGCAGAATGCCTTCCGTCTTTTAACCACATTGCGGTATACAACTTGGCATCAAAATAATTAAGTGGTGGACCATTCATTTTAATAAACAGCAAGTGTTTGATGGTTTCGACTTCTAATGCATTGCGAAGAGATGTGTGAGTTAAATTCATTACATTGAAACTTCTCTCGCATTCTGCGCTAGATATTAGCAGAACATCTAATCGCTTATAAAAATCATCAAGTTCTCTGTCAGCGTCATGGCCATCCTTTGTCATGCGAAATTGGTGTACTATGACTGAAGTATGACATGATTCAATTGGTGTACTATGGCTGAAGTATGACATGCTTCAATTTTTAAAAAAATTTGCAAAGTCGAGTATCTACACCACTCTGCCGTCCGTCCCACCTTATAGAAAGAAAAAAAAATAGATAAATTTCGATAGAAAGACATACAAACAAAAATACATATGGAAAGATAAATAGGTACATATGATGCAAATTAGTTGCATTACATATACTGTACAGCCACGTCGCTAGATGTATAGATATGCACACAAATATATGTTACAAATAGACAAACAGGCACACATTTATCATATATATCATATATAACTGATGCTAAGGAAGTTAATGGCAAAGACGCAAATCAAAGTTTTCATCGCTTACATAGATAAATGACCCCAGTCATCACAAAAACATTCCGATCCTACTCGAGGTCATTCTTAAGATGTTTGTTTTAATCGCCTTCAATCCAACCCCCTCCTCCTTTCCCTTTTCCCCCAACCCCCACCCACCAATCCCCCATTTCCTGACGTCAACATCATTTTATAGCCCATCAATATTCTGTTTCTATCGAAGAATTATCTTACACTGGATGTTTGAATCACAGCCTCGTTCTGGATATGTGCACTACATCTGACAGGTTGATGTTTAGTGCATCGGGTTACAAGATGGCGCAGGATGATCAAAATGACATTAATGGTGCAATCTTGTTGTAAAATTAGATATCGATGAACAAAACAGAGGAAATTATTGCTGTGAAGTTCGATAGGCGGATCAACTATTAAGTACAACAAAAAGAAATAAAGAAATCGCTTGTTATATCTCAGTATTTTAGAGATTTAGAGACATGGTCCTCTCTATTGATCACGGACTTTGGAAGTGAGGTTTGAAATTTCATGTCCAAAAATGCAGGTAATGTGTTTTAGACTTAACGAAGGTTCGAATCTCACTGACTAACTAATACGTCGCAGTTTTCAAAGCTTGGTGTACTCGAGTTGTGATACAGTACCGTAGGAAGGGCACTGCTGGTTGTGCGGCAGCAAAAGTGCATCGAACTAGGAAGGAACTTTCTACGATTGTACATTGTTCCGAAACTTTGCAAGTGAGGGCATTTTTTTTAAGAGCGCTCCTTCCCAATAACTGTTGAATTATGTTTTAAATCTAATAGAATGACAGAACCGAGAAACGCTGCCCTACACATGTTTCATTTCATCTCTTACCTTATGTCGCACAACCGGTATTTCAATCATATCTTGTATCGTAATAACGGTATTTCATTCATATCTTACATCGTAATAACGGTATTTCATTCATATCTTGTATCGTAATAACGGTATTTCATTCATATCTTGTATCGTAATAACGGTATTTCATTCATATCTTGTATCGTAATAACGGTATTTCATTCATATCTTGTATCGTAATAACGGTATTTTATTCATATTTTTTTTCGCAGTAACGGTATTGAATTCATTAATTATATTTTTTCTGCAATTCTCCTCATGAAAGGTATTCCTTTGATCGTGTTCCCGAGTGTGTGTGTGTGTGAATGTGTATTTATTTCTGTGATTGTCTCCAGGCAATGTTGCATGTAATGACATGAATCAAGACAAATCACTCGACTTTTAGCATTAAGAGACCAGGTTAAAATTTTTTTTAAATTGCATTAAACTTTTATATGGTGAAAATTAGATTTAAGATGTTGGGCTTTCAAGCTAATGCTGTTTTAATGTACAGCCAACAATTATTATATTATTGTTTCAATATAAACTGAAATCCTATGGAAATATTGAGTAATACCTAGCGAACAGAGAATAAATCAACGAAGATTGGATTGTTGAGAAAGTTTAATGGTCATTTGAAACTCATTTAATCACCTTCCATCTGTCATCAAGGTACAGACTCGTCATATTATCAATACCCGCCCCCCCCCCCCACATACAAGTTGGAAGGACGGGGTAGCAGTCTCTGAAAATGATGATTTGTTTATTTGCTTTGATCTCATCAACCACAAAGGAGACTGCTTTTTTTTATTGTGTCTTTCTTTCATCCTCGCACCACAGACTAATGTGTTATGACTATGAAGGCGCAACGGGAGATACACGCAGGTGATTTGTGTTAGGTACCCTTGTAGACAGGGTGGATTTGAGAACCTTCGCGATGACCTGAAAAAAAACCCTGATACTCTCAGCAAGGATCGAACCAGGGACTTTCACATCAAATCTCACAATCCATTTATTTTACTCATCAAACATTTCTCTCCCCGTCCAAACTGAAGTCCAGTGAAAAGTGGGATGAGCGGGGGGGGGGGGGGGAATCGAGTGGCACAGGAGAGTTGGCCGCAGCGGTAAGATTAGCATGTCCATGTTGTGTCTGCGTGGACAGGTTGTCTACGTTGACAAAAGACTGTATTGGTATGATTATTGCAATGAATGCTTGTCTGTGTGTGCGTGAGTTGATCGCATGACGCCACATATTGTCCACTTCCTCTAAATATTCTGTGTTGTTCGCTATGTTCACATTGCATGTGGATGTGGATGTCTATGATCGCCTGACAAGGATTACACATTATAAGTGACGCTTCCATCATATTACCATAAGAATGAGTGAAATATGATTAGAAAATGTTTTGTATAGAAAATGACCGGGTTTGCATGTTAAAAGAGGCGGACGTAACTGTGGGAGCATCGGATGCGCGCAAGGGGGGCCCTATTCGTCAGGTGCCGGGCTAAGCCCAACTTTATACCAGCAAAGCCAAACTTTAAATCAACAAAAGCCCAACTTTATACCAGCAAAGCCAAACTTTAAATCAACAAAAGTCCAACTTTATACCAGCAAAGCCCAAATTTATACCAGCAAAACTGAACTTTATATAAGAAAAGACTAACTTTATACCAGCAAAACTGAACTTTATATAAGAAAAGACTAACTTTATACCAGCAAAGCCAAACTTTAAATCAACAAAAGTCCAACTTTATACCAGCAAAGCCCAAATTTATACCAGCAAAACTGAACTTTATATAAGAAAAGACTAACTTTATACCAGCAAAACTGAACTTTATATAAGAAAAGACTAACTTTATACCAGCAAAGCCCAACTTTATACCCTTTTTTTTATGTTTCCATTTATTTTTATGTTCGAATATTTAATTGTGTGCCTGAGCCCCCAACCGACCGTATTCCGACTCTGTATGCCACACATATAAATTGAGCCATGAGTAGAACGGTGCAACAAAATATTGGTTCTGTTTATTGTTGTTGGTATCTATCCGATTAGATGTATTCAGGGGCGGACTTAACATGTAATGCTTAGGTCCTGTTACGAATGTGAAAGGGAACGTAGCTTTACGCCATGTATAGTACCAGATCATCCTAGTGCTAGATACTCATTAGAATTGTATTCTGTATTGGGATCTGAATCGGGATCTGTATTAGGGATCTGTATTTTGATCTGTATTATGATCTGTATTGGGATCTGTATTAGGGATCTGTGTTTAGATCTGTATTTTTATCTTATTGAGATCTGTATTTGGATGTGTGTTGGGATCTGCGTTGGGATCTGTATTAGAGATCTGTATTAGGGATATGTATTAGAGATCTGTATTATGGATCTGTATTAGGGATCTGTATCAGGGATCTGTATTTTGATCAACAATAATGAAATGATTAAGTTATTGTGATAAACTAATCTTTTAGGAAACCATATGGAATTTCATGCGTTTTTATATTGTCGGTTACAACAAAAAAAAAACACTTGATTTTGGGAATAAGAGAAAAAAAAGACAACAGATATTAGGAAAGGAAGAGAGAGAGAGAGAGAGAGAGAGAGAGAGAGAGAGAGAGAGAGGAGAGAGAGAGAGAGAGAGAGGGTAGGGAGAGAGAGAGGGCGGGAAGAACGCCCACAGACAACTTCCTAGTTCAATTTATTGCCAAATCATCTCAAGTGGTTTAAGAAGCTTCTTGCCGAGTATCTCTGTTGTTTTATTCTTTTTACTTCATTCAAGGGACTATTTATCGCTTTGCCAGAATTTTTCGAAATGCTTTTCCAACGTAACAAGCTCTTCGTGTGTCAGATTGGCCTAGGCTAAATACGGCAATAAAGTTTAACTTTATCAGATATATAAAGCTACATTTTTTAATGTTGAGAAAATAAAAAAGGGCTTTTTGGTGGGAAAATAAACAACTGGTTAAGGACGAAAATAACACAATACAAATATTTGTTGACAATTGGGTTGCTCTTGTTCATGACATCTGTGCTGGCACTACATTTGTAGACATGTTTGAGTCAGAGCGAGGCCAAATAACTAACTTTACCTTAAATCAAGAACAGAATAATAGAAAAGGTACTATGTAGAAACCAATTCCAACAGTATAAAAGAATATGACCTAGTTACATGATGTAATTGTAACCTACTTACAACGTAAGAACTCAACCCATGACTCTACCGTGTTGAATAAAATTAGTATTCACGACTTGGTTCAGATCATGAGTATGTGGATGGTATTGTGGTAGATCGCTAGAATATTAAATGTTGGATATTAGGTTCAAACCCATTTCTAATGCCGGGTATTTACTTTTTCATTACCCCAA
Source organism: Bulinus truncatus (assembly GCA_021962125.1). NCBI lineage: Eukaryota > Metazoa > Mollusca > Gastropoda > Planorbidae > Bulinus > Bulinus truncatus. The sequence goes on from JAGDYQ010000375.1 coordinate 21,629, forward strand.
GAGAAAGTAAAGGCAGCTGGGCTTTGTACGGGTTACTGAACGCGAAAGTAAAGAAGTCTGGGCATTGTAGGGGTTACTGAACATGAAAGTAAAGGAGGCTGGGCATTTTACGGGTTACTGAACATGCAAGTAAAGGCAGTACAAGGGGGGGGGGGGGCATTGAATTAACCACACAATCGCAAAGTTTTCTGTAAAACTGAAGAAAAGGACGAACTTTACCTAAACCAGAATGTCATTCTACTCAACATGTCAACTGAAATGTTTCTACAAATATTCCAAAGGCCGTGGCTTGTGTAGCGGCAACGGATGTTGTCTGGCATCTTTGGAAGTGAATTCTAATTTTAGTGCGACAAGTAAACAATGTGTGTGGTCTGTTGTAATGTGTAGCTTGAGCCCAGCGACAAATGTTCGCTCACACACGCACACAGATCAGAGGGAACAATGGTAAACTCTATTTTAAGGCTATGTTATCATGTCATTGTGTGCAGTTAGAATTGTTCTATTTTAAGGCTATGCTACCATGTCATTGTGTGCAGTAAGGATTGTTATCTTTTTTATTTTTCTAAATGTTTAGATTAAAGAATTTAAAAAGAAAAAGTCTCAAAGATCGTCCATCTTGATTACAAATATCCCCATGGTTACACACTGACACATATCTGCACATCTGGTGACTTGATCTTAACGTACTGGATAATATACTTATACCCTGTTAGAACTTGATGTGATCTCTTGGTTTGATCAGTCTCAATGTAAGGCCTCTCAATGAGTGCCTGGCTTCAATGGCCGAGGACAGCCTAAAAAAAATTACACTACCGATGGGTTCTCTTCTACTCTAGCTATAAATAGCCTTCATTATACTCTCATCATTTCAGTTCCATTTTGCTTTTGTATGACGTTCATCAAGTTTAAGGAAAAAAGTTTATCTCCTGAATACCTCCCCTCCCCCCCCCCCCCCCAGGGTTCACTTCTAGACGATTAGTGCCGATAGTTTAACCTAAGTACTACAAAAAAATACGATCCATGAAAACGTCAATGTACTACTCCGGCAAAAGACGATTGATACCTTGTAAGCCTCTTACACTGAGGCTCAAAGTTTTCTTTCTTTCTGCTGCTTTTCTTTCTTATTCTTTCTTTCTTTCTTTATATTTAAAAAAAAATGTGTGTGTGTAAACGTCACGTTCAAGGAAGATAAACCTTGGATGATGTTTAGGTGAATGACTGAGCTGAGTGAGCGATTTCCCAGTTCTGCTCACTCACCATATTATAGAGGACAAGAAGAGAATTGGGAAAGTCAGGGTGGTTTTCACAAATGCAGATGGACTTAACTTTTTTTTTAGTTCTTTCGTGGATAGGAGCTGTCTCCCTGGGACTAGTCCTGTCGGGCCACATGATATATATCATTCAGAAAGTGCATCGGTATTGAATGTTGTAATAATCAGATAAGCCTACGATATTGGATTTAACCTAGAGATTTATTAATTATCTGGCCACTTAGTGGCGGAAGTAAAAAAAATATTATATTTTTGGGCCGACGATAGATTTCTTCAGACATGATACAGACGACTTTAGATTCTTGACTGGAATGACGTGACTTGGTTTTCACATCAATTATCATTGGATCATGTATGTAATATAGAAGAATAAATAATATATATATATATATATTTATCTGCTCAGTGCTTTGTATCTATTCTCTACATGTGTTACGTCTGTGGACATTTAATTACAAATAATAAATATACACCCAAGTCAAGCAGTCAAACCAGAAACTCCAAAGAGAGAGAATTAAATATACACCTACCAGAAGCAGAAGTAAAAAGATAGATTGGATGCATACAACAGTTCAACAAAAATATACCCATGACAACAGGTACATGTTGGTGCCGGGGCATTAGAAATGGTACTGATCTAAGGAAATTATGACAGGTACATGTTGGTGCCGGGGCATTAGAAATGGTACTGATCTAAGGAAATTATGACAGGTCCATGTTGGTGCCGGGGCATTAGAAATAGTACTGATCTAAGGAAATTATGACAGGTACATGTTGGTGCCGGGGCATTGGAAATGGTACTAATCTAAGGAAATTATGACAGGTCCATGTTGGTGCCGGGGCATTGGAAATGGTACTGATCTAAGGAAATTATGACAGGTACATGTTGGTGCCGGGGCATTAGAAATGGTACTGATCTAAGGAAATTATGACAGGTCCATGTTGGTGCCGGGGCATTAGAAATGGTACTGATCTAAGGAAATTATGACAGGTCCATGTTGGTGCCGGGGCATTGGAAATGGTACTGATCTAAGGAAATTGTGACAGGTACATGTTGGTGCCGGGGCATTGGAAATGGTACTGATCTAAGGAAATTATGACAGGTACATGTTGGTGCCGGGGCATTAGAAATGGTACTGATCTAAGGAAATTATGACAGGTCCATGTTGGTGCCGGGGCATTAGAAATGGTACTGATCTAAGGAAATTATGACAGGTACATGTTGGTGCCGGGGCATTGGAAATGGTACTGATCTAAGGAAATTATGACAGGTACATGTTTGTGCCGGGGCATTAGAAATGGTACTGATCTAAGGAAATTATGACAGGTACATGTTGGTGCCGGGGCATTGGAAATGGTACTGATCTAAGGAAATTATGACAGGTACATGTTGGTGCCGGGGCATTGGAAATGGTACTGATCTAAGGAAATTATGACAGGTACATGTTGGTGCCGGGGCATTGGAAATGGTACTGATCTAAGGAAATTATGACAGGTACATGTTGGTGCCGGGGCATTGGAAATGGTACTGATCTAAGGAAATTATGACAGGTACATGTTGGTGCCGGGGCATGAGAAATGGTACTGATCTAAGGAAATTATGACAGGTCCATGTTGGTGCCGGGGGCATTAGAAATGGTACTGATCTAAGGAAATTATGACAGGTACATGTTGGTGCCGGGGCATTGGAAATGGTACTGATCTAAGGAAATTATGACAGGTACATGTTGGTGCCGGGGCATTAGAAATGGTACTGATCTAAGGAAATTATGACAGGTCCATGTTGGTGCCGGGGCATTAGAAATGGTACTGATCTAAGGAAATTATGACAGGTACATGTTGGTGCCGGGGCATTGGAAATGGTACTGATCTAAGGAAATTATGACAGGTACATGTTGGTGCCGGGGCATTAGAAATGGTACTGATCTAAGGAAATTATGACAGGTCCATGTTGGTGCCGGGGCATTAGAAATGGTACTGATCTAAGGAAATTATGACAGGTACATGTTGGTGCCGGGCCCTTAATGTTGACGACGAGAACACCTATAAAAATATACTCAACTATAAATTTTTCATCAGTATGTTTATTTAAATACGTGAGTATATGCATTCATACTAGCTATGATCTCACGTTTAATGTAATAAAGTTATTTTTGTAGTTTTCTAATCAGAGCTCTTTGGGAGGCCCTATGCAAAGACTTCCAGAGTTATTTGGAGATATTTTGACTAAAGTACTATTGGAACTAGGTTAATTGAAATCTATGCTGGAAGAGGCACATTGGGCAATGTGGCTCCTAGGCGATTGGCTAGTTTTCCAATACATAGGAACTATCTGGTTCTATGTATTCGACTTATGGGGCTTCACGGTCTACCTTCAGCTACTTGCTGGAGCATCATCTACTGATACATTACCTGGGCCTGGCTGCAGCACCCTTACTGATACATTACCTGGGCCTGGCTGGAGCACCATCTACTGATACATTACCTGGGCCTGGCTGGAGCACCATCTACTGATACATTACCTGGGCCTGGCTGGAGCACCATCTACTGATACATTACCTGGGCCTGGCTGCAACATCCTTACTGATACATTACCTGGGCCTGGCTGCAGCACCCCTTACTGATACATCACCTGGACCTGGCTGCAGAACCCCTTACTGATACATTACCTGGGCCTGGCTGGAGCACCATCTACTGATACATTACCTGGGCCTGGCTGTAGCACCCTCTACTGATACATTACCTAGGCCTGGCTGGAGCACCGCTTACTGATACATTACTGGGCCTGGCTGGAGCACCCCTTACTGATACATACTCTTCCATAATGATACCATGTCATTTACTCCAGACTTCATCCTCCACGTTGTGAAGTCGTAACACTTAAGATCTCTACATGCGATTTCCATGGGGGTCTCCAAACCCCTTTAATCCAAGTTCTCCGTTACAACTGCTCCCGGGATTTCCTTCACTTCACGAGCCTTCATATCTATGTGCGGCGACGCTGTGTTTTCGCCCCTTCTCAGAATATTTTAGTTCTGTCGAAAAAAAAATGTCTTCACCTATCAGCCACTCACCTTAAACTCAGGGGCCATAACTCAATTACCGTAAGTCCGTTGGAACTCTTAAAGCTCAAGGGAGATAAAGTAGGAAAACCAAAAAGGAAAATACTTCACTTCAGTCAGTGAAATCAGGCAGATGGCTTTCTTGAATTTATTGATTGAGGTACCATTTGTTTTACAACAAAATTTATTCAACGAAGTAATTCATGAAAAGTAATTGGTGAAGGAAATAAATTATTTAAATGTGATCGATGCATTGAAAAGTATAATCAAAATTTCGTTAAAAAACGACAATTTTTTTTTAAATGTTAGTCGTTTTGTGCAAGCATTATACATAAATTACCTCTAATAGTAAATAAAGTCAGATATAACAGACACGCATTATACATAAATTACCCCTAAGGTAAATATAGCCAGACATTACAGACACAAATGATGAAAAATAGACTGACAGGCTGAAAGACATACCGATATACGAGGTATATTTCATCATATATTACATGGGTTAGGCTGATATTTTCTAATGATCAAAAATGTAGGTTTAATGACATTGACCATGTGTCTATCACTGACTACTTAACATATCTTGAGAAAAAAATATGCCTAACCTAAGCTGCTGAAATGTCCTAACCATCAATATTCCTGAGCCAGGCTGCTGAAATGTCCTAACTATCAATATTCCTAAGCCAGGCTGCTGAAATGTCCTTACCATCAATATTCCTGAACCAGGCTGCTGAAATGTCCTAGCTATCAATATTCCTGAACCAGGCTGCTGAAATGTCCTAACCATCAATATTCCTGAACGAGGCTGCTGAACTGTTATAACTATCAATATTCCTGAACTAGGCTGCTGAAATGTCCTAACTATCAATATGCCTGAACTAGGCTGCTGAAATGTCCTAACTATCAATATTCCTGAACCAGGCTGCTGAAATGTCCTAACTATCAATATTCGTGAACTAGGCTGCTGAAATGTCCTAGCTATCAATATTCCTGAACCAGGCTGCTGAAATGTCCTAGCTATCAATATTCGTGAACTAGGCTGATGAAATGTCCTAGCTATCAATATTCCTGATCCAGGCTGCTGAAATGTCCTAACTATCAATATTCCTGGAGTAGGCTGCCGAACTGTTATAACTATCAATATTCGTGAACTATGCTGCTGAAATGTCCTAACTATCAATATTCGTGAACTATGCTGCTGAAATGTCCTAACTATCAATATTCGTGAACTAGGCTGCTGAAATGTCCTAACTATCAATATTCGTGAACTATGCTGCTGAAATGTCCTAACTATCAATATTCGTGAACTATGCTGCTGAAATGTCCTAACTATCAATATTCGTGAACTATGCTGCTGAAATGTCCTAACTATCAATATTCGTGAACTAGGCTGCTGAAATGTCCTAACTATCAATATTCGTGAACTATGCTGCTGAAATGTCCTAACTATCAATATTCGTGAACTATGCTGCTGAAATGTCCTAACTATCAATATTCGTGAACTAGGCTGCTGAAATGTCCTAACTATCAATATTCGTGAACTATGCTGCTGAAATGTCCTAACTATCAATATTCGTGAACTATGCTGCTGAAATGTCCTAACTATCAATATTCGTGAACTAGGCTGCTGAAATGTCCTAAATATCAATCGGATGTTATGATTTAATTTTTTTTTAATTTTATCTCGACATCCCCCCCTCCGAACTTTATAGGTCACATTGGGCGACTGACCGACAAAGTCCCCAACGTTTGTTTATTTCACTCGCGGACGCTTGACCCAGGACTCACCACTGACCATTACCAGATATTAAAAATTGATGTCGGTATCACGTCGTCTCTGAGAGAGGCCGGGGGGGGGGTGAGGGGGTGAACTGTCTGATGTCGAAACTGTCAAAGTTCTAATCTTCTGTTGGATTACATCGCCATAGTTACTTAATTTGAAGTGTGAAAGTCATCAGAACACATTCCAACACTCTCGCGTGTTGTAGGGGTATTTTGTGTGGACAGTAATGGTTATGCACTCAAAGTTGTTATATTCTGTTACTATAATCTGACTTAATTAATTTATTTCATGGGTGAAATTCAAAACAACACATTCAAACAATCGCGAATGTAACAGTATTTTGTGTGGACAGTAATGGTAAGAATCTCAAAGTTGTTATATTCTGTTACTATAATCTGACATGATTAATTTATTTCATGGGTGAAATTCATCACAACACATTCAAACAATCGCGAATGTAACAGTATTTTGTGTGGACAGTAATGGTAAGAATCTCAAAGTTGTTATATTCGTTAACATTCATTTGACATGGTACATTAATTTAATTCGTGAAAATTAATCATAACACAATCTAGCAGAAGCAAGGATGAAAAAGAAAATCATTTTTAACTCATCTTCATCGTATATTAAACCAAACTAACAAAGCAGAGAGACACAAACTAAAACGCAACACAAGCAAACAGCAAAAAAGAAATACGTCTGGTCACGTGTTCTCTCTAAGCGAGCGCGCGCACACACAACTGGCCAAACGCGGGAATACAATTTACAAAAAGTGCGCACTAATGGTTGAATTATACAGGCCTATTTACCGTTATGTAGCGTAGACTAAGTCACCGTTAACAGACTCTGGGGGGGTTGGATGTACCATTAGTACATGTCTTCAGAATGTAAATGACGTTGCGATTGTTGTAAAGAGCAGCGACTGGAATTAAAGAAAAGTCGCGTGGCGATTTTTTAACCCGTATTCTCACGCATAGCTGGCTGAATCTGCAGGCACAACTCTAGCCGCTGGTTGTAAATGATTGCAATTGGTAACCACTGGTTGTAAATGGTAACCACTGGTTATAAATGGTAACCGCTGGTTGTAAATGGTAACCACTGGTTGCAAATGGTAACCACTGGTTGCAAATGGTAACCACTGGTTGCAAATGGTAACCACTGGTTGCAAATGGTAACCACTGGTTGCAAATGGTAACCACTGGTTGCAAATGGTAACCACTGGTTGCAAATGGTAACCACTGGTTGCAAATGGTAACCACTGGTTGTAAATGGTAATAGGTTGGGGTGCAAGTGGTATCCTGAGAAATCGAACAATTTTCAAAATTTGCAGCTCATTTAAAGGAGAAAAAAAATAAATCTGTACTTTTATGCACGCCCCATTTTTTTTTTGAGAACTTTTAAGAATTTCGTTTTTAATGGAGGAATAAAAAATGCTTGAAAGTTCGTTGTTTTATTATTTTTGATCTCTAATTAAATGTCGTTTCTTTGCTAGTATAATCAATTAGTATTCTAATGGGGGCAGATGTCCATCTCTTGTTTGTTTTTCATAGAAATGTCTAATGGGGACACATGTCCATCTCTTGTGTGTTTTTCATTGAAATGTCTAATATGGACATAATATTTAGGATTAAAAGGAATACAAAGATAAATGGCTGCATTCAGAATATATTCGTATACAACGGTACATGGCTGCATTCAGAATGTATCCGTATACAACGACTAATGGCTGAATTCAGAATGTATTCGTATACAACGATTAATGGCTGCATTCAGAATGTATTCGTATACAACGATAAATGGCTGCATTCAGAATGTATTTGTATACAACGATAAATGGCTGAATGCAGAATGTATTCGTATACAAGGATAAATGGCTGAATGCAGAATGTATTCGTATACAACGATAAATAGCTGCATGCAGAATGTATTCGTAATATTTATTTCATTCCAGTTCAATCAATCACTTAGATCAACCAATCAATTAATGTTGCTAAGACAACAGTTGACTTTTTTGTGAATGGTGGAAGATAGGTAAAAGAAATTGTATTATATCACCAGTATATTGTAATCACAGTGTAAAGATATAGAGTGACAGAGATTAATCGACATAATGCTCCAACATACAATCACTTTTGTCCGGAAAATCATTTTATTATTTTGTTTGTAGGAAATTTGTTATCGTTTCCCGAGTTTCCTTTGACGGACACATTTTTATGACTTTCTTTTTTAATAAAAGTCATTACATTCCATTTTACGTCATTTCCCGTTTCATTATTTAATTTCATTGGTTAGTTTTTTTTTTCGTTTCAAAACAGCGCGTGATCTCTAGAAATAGAACATTGAAAAATGATATTATAACATTACGGAAACATGGAAAGTGACTTTTTTCTTTATTTTGAATTTTATGACACTCACCAGGTCTTTCGAAGACCTCGTATTAATAGAATCAAGGTCAGCATTGAATCGAGCTACAAAACCTGACAGGATATTTGAAGAACAAACCCTTTTGATTTGCCTCAATTTATTTACATTAATGCATAACTGACATTTAAATATAACGTCGTTCATTTCATCAATGGTCTGAGCGATTTTATTATTTTCATTTACTAAATAATCTTGTAACTGACATCTTGGTCATTGTTGTCAGAGCTAAGAGATTTCTTGTTAATAATCTTGTAACTGACATCTTGGTCATTGTTGTAAGAGCTAAGAGATTTCTTGTTAATAATCTTGTAACCGACATCATGTTCATTGTGGTATGAATTAAACGATTTCTTGTAAGATCCAGAATTCCATGGTGACGTATTTTTTTGTATGAGCATAACGTCTAAACAAATCCGAATCGGAATAGAATTTGAAGAGATGACAACTTTACAATGGAGAAATATTGTTTAAGATAATAGTGAAGGATTCAATAGTAAAATAAATTCAACAGCATCCGGTCCTTAGTAAGTGTGTACGCAAGACTCTTTGTTAGAAGACGTCATACTGTTTCATTACATACAGCTACATTGTTTCACTGCTTCGTTAGAATACTTTACTTTATTCATTGGATCTGTGTTTCAAGTAATTGGTTTAAGAAGAAACATAAAAGCCATAACTTCACATTGGGCTATCTCATGGTTCATATTTTATTTTCCCACCAAATGATGTAAACCATTTAAAATTTTTTGTCTTCGATCTGTGCCTGAAATATTCCATTGACTCCCAAGTGTGGATGTGGCAAATGTTTTAACATAATTACAGTAATGATGAATTTCTTAACATTTTCTATTCATCGACAATTACTTTCATGAAATCATTGACATTTTTACTTAATTGACTTTTTTTCTGCAGTGCCAGTCCTAAGAAAATGTTGACCTGAGGCCAAGCAGGTCGTCGCTTTAGTCCACTAATACCAAGAGCTTTAGCCAGTGGAGAATATTTTATTTTTATTTTTATAAAATTCATAAATTGTATATCATTTATAAAAGGAAAAATAATCAATTTAGTTTTCTGATGTATCACGTGACTGAAAACCCAAAATGCCGCCCACCTCCAGCACCAGATACGGTGAATCCCCCACCCAGCATATTTACGCCACTGGTCAGGGGTGTGGCTGTGCATTTTACCTTCTGAGGTTCATGTATTATGATAATTGATCAGACGATGACAACATTATTTACAGATTCTAATACAATTGCCAATTTTGTTCAGAAATGACCCATTTGAATACGTTTCCCTATTGCCAAATTTAAAGCTAAAAAGCCTAATGTAACGTACTAATAAAGATTATTTTGGGCTCAAATTAATACTATGAGATACTATCCATAACGAAGAAATTCTCGGATTCTGATATCTTCTTCCACACAGTTCCGTTATTTCCTATCTCCTGTTATGATTTCGAAGATTCATCCAGACAGATCCGTTTTTCCTATCTCCTGTTATGATTCCGAAGATTCATCCAGACAGATCCGTTTTTTCTATCTCCTGTTATGGTTCCGACGATTCGTCCAAACAGATCCGTTTTTCCTATCTCCTGTTATGATTCCGATGATTCGTCCGATCACTGATAAGAATTTAACTGTATATCCTGTAATGAATTCTGGGAAAGTTTATTTTGTGCCGTGTTTGTAAAATGTCCCATAATGCTCATTCACGCGAGGGGACATAATTTAAGTCAACATATATGCAGAGATTCAAACTTGATTCCAAGTTTCCTACAACGATCATATAAAGTTTCGAACCCTCGTCCGCCAACTTAAGTCATCAGCCTACTAATCTCATCTGACTTACTCAGAGACAGTTGTGTCAAAAATCAGATTTTTGTATTATCGATAAATCTCAATATTTCAAGAGCCACAACTACAAAATTGATAAAACCCACAAGCCGAGTAAATAAATTTCTTGCCTAAATATTCATTTTTGGAAATTCTGAGTCGAAAATTTTACCAGCGAATTTTTTTTTTTATGTTCCTTCCATTAAATCTTTGCCGTTGTGAAAACATGTTTGAATGATATTCAGTTCAGACTACACACAAAAAACACGTACTTTTTTTGTCTTTATCTTTCCGTCGTTTATTTTCTTTCACTCAGTCTCTCGCATTCGGCCTCTCTCTCAACCTGCCTCTCTCGCATTCAGCCTTTCTTTCACTCTGTCTCTCTCGCTTTCAGCCTCTCTCACTCTGCCTCTCTCACATTCAGCCTCTCTCGCATTCAGCCTCTCTCTCACACTGTCTCTCTCGCATTCATCCCCTCTCTCACAGTGTCTCTCTCGCATTCAGCCTCTCTCTCACTCTGTCTCTCTCGCATTCAGCCTCTCTCACTCTGCCTCTCTCGCATTCAGCCCCTCTCTCACACTGTCTCTCTCGCATTCATCCCCTCTCTCACAGTGTCTATCTCGCATTCAGCCTCTCTCTCACCCTGTCTCTTTCGCATTCAGCCTCTCTTACTCTGTCTCTCTCGCATTCAGCCTCTCTCACTCTGTCTCTCTCGCATTCAGCCTGTCAATTTGTCTCTCTCAATTTGACCTCTCTATCTTTCTCTCCCAATCTCTCTCTCTCTTTCTATCTCTCCTGATTTTGATGTTTTGCCACTAACCAAAAGTGCTAACTGTACATTATATATTCTGTATCATTTTTTTTAAATCAAATACCAGCATGGTGTCAAGTGAGACATTTATTTGAAATCATACATCAACTTACTCTACATAAACTAAATAAAACTAAAAGCAAATGTTTTATTCTATATTTCTGGCACTTTTTAGTTTTTTACTTTAATATTCTCGTTCAACTTTCCATTGGACTTTCATATTATTAAAAAATAATTGAAGAATATATACACAGTTTGCAGTTATTAAAAAGTAGTATTTTTTCTTCATTATTTTTTTTAATAGAAGAGCTTTAGTTGTTAGCCCTATCTCCGTAATGGAGGTTACAGGTTCAAATCTCGGTTTGTGCTGTCCCCTTCTTATGTCTTATCTGATGCAGACATACTTTAGCTTTATAAACTAGCAAACATGTATGCGTCACTTTCCATTTTACATTTCTCTGGTATTATTCGTATGAGGTGCCCTCATACTTTGTTCTCTGGAATCTCTGGAATCGAAAAGGTCACGTGATCACCATATGAGAAATATTAAACCACTGTTACTAGATTGTTACTAGGTTGTATCTAGACTGTACCTAGACTGTATTTAGACTGTACCTAAGCTGTACCTCGACTGTAACTAGACTGTTACTAGCTGTACCTAGACTGTACCTAGACTGTACCTAGATTGTAAATAGCCTGTGCCTAAGCTGTAAGCTGACAGGGGACTGATGCATAATGAGCGAAATAATAGAAGTAATGAAGCAATAAAATAACTAAATTAATGACAACACTTATGAAAAATAATAGTTAAGTTTTCTAATGGAGGGAGTGAAATAATGTAAGCTGTAAGTAATTCACATAGTAAAGTATTCTAATGAAGGCAGTTAAATAATGTCGGCTCTAAGTAATGCACAATGTAAAGTATGCTACTAATGTAAGGAGTGAAATAATATAATATGTAAGTAATGCACACAGTAAAAAGTCTCCTGTCGAAAAGTACTGCGTACAGCCGTACACACTTACCACGGCCCGGATGTTGTTGAATTATTTCACCCGCAAGCCCAGACCCGCTAAACAAATCAAGAGTTTAAAACGAAATGACATGAGTCAGACAAGGGCAAATTACGGCACTCGGCCCAATTACGGCCCGTTTTACATGTCACGCGCTCAACTCCCTTTGCGCATCCGCATTACTCATGTTTACATTTAATATTTTGAATTAGTCCATCCATATAAACATCCAGTCCATCTTTGTCATGTCGTTCTGTCTAATTTAAGAACCCACTGTGGCCTGCGATGTCCCTGACATGGAATGTAAATATTGAGAGACTAATTATAACCGGAAGGCAGCTTTTGAACTATGATTTAGTAACATTTTAAAAATTTCCTTGAAACCTGTTGGAAATTTCCTGTTTTCCCGTTCAAATCTAAAAAGTTCATTTTCTTTATGTGTTTAAGTTGTTTACGAAGGGTTTCATCATTTTATTATTTATTTATATTCTGTACGTTGTTTTTATGTCATTTTGTTAAAGCATTTTTTGTTGGTGCTGTCTCTTTATATAGCCATATGCTTTATAGGATAAATATATTAAAAGCTACATTGTCATTTAATAAGAGCTGGCGTCAAACGTATATTTTCAACCTGATAATATATTCCTTTGTTTACTAAATGATACATTTGTAGATGGAAGTTTTTTTTTTTCGTCTTTTTAATTTTCCTTTTATGAAGTCAGCAGGAGTAATACTTTATCAGATGACCGAGTGTCACGTGACAGTGTCACGTTACAGTGTCACGTTACAGTGTCACGTTACAGTGCCACGTAGTGTTGTTTTAGTCCCAGGTCATATTTTAGTTTCAGTTTTTATTTCGTTTTTTCTGTAATAATTTCAGTTTTCGTCTAGTTTTAGTCTTGCTGCTAATTTTAGTTTTAGTTTTAGTTCTCGTTGACGAAAAGTCAACATTTTCGTCAACGAAGGTTTTAGTTTTAGTTTTGGTCAACGAAAACAACACTAGTGTCACGTTACAGCTGTTTACAGGAATAAATGGAATACATATTTTTACACGTTGTACTTCGCCACAATTTCTTATGTTTTCAACAATAAACAAACAGGTATGAACACATTATATACAGTCAAGCTTTACAGACTGAGAAGAACTTTGTAAATTTAGGAAAAGATTAGGATAGATACACGCCTCTATATAATATACAGAAAAAACTTTCATTTGATAGATATTATGCAAATATGTACATGAATACTAGAATATATCCAATTACCTATATTAAACAATATTGTTGTTTTTTTTTCGTTTTAAAATGAATGAAGTTGTTAATATATACAAAAATATTAAACACATCATTTTAAATAATGATATTATTTCTAAGTAACAAAACATTGCACCGTTTTAAATTTTATGAAAATTGTTATTGCCCTTTTTAAATTAAATCAGGGGAGAGTACTTGTGTTCAGGTCTTTATCCCATCACGTCGGCCCTGTTCAATGTGCCCAGACCTCGAGGTTGTCCTTGTATAATATAATTAAATGTTTACACCAGGGGTGGGCAAACTTTTCCTACGGAGGGCCACATTGAACATTTTATTGTTATCGGCGGGCCGCTTATATATTTGTCTATTTTGATTACAATTTACAACATATGAAAATATGAATTAATGATATCAATCATGCATTTGTCATTTCATTTCACATTCACACTTGTACATTAATTTCAAAATACGAACTGAATCAAATCAGTGCTGATTTGGTAATAAGACTATTTATTCATAATTATTTCAACAACGTTTTTGTTACCTGTCATAAATTTATGAAGACGATGAAACTCAATGTACCATACGAGCTGACCACAGAGTACAAATATAATTAATAAGAAGTTTGTAACTGTTCACAATTTCGGATGTTTTTTAACTGTGGAACCAGCTTACTGGTTGTGATTCGCATGATTGCATTTAATTTGCAGTCAGTCAACATTGATCTGTTATTAGACTTGTTTAATGTCATACAAGAAAACGTTTGCTCACAAATGTATGTTGATATAGATAGTGACAAAAGCTTGACAGCAGAGTGTTTTAGGTGTGCAAATGTCGCTGCTGGCAAATATCCATAAAACTCCAGAAGAAAAACTGACTAGTAGGTCAAGTATATCCTCTGGGACTGAATCAGCTGTATCTGACACTTTCGTCCAAGCTCTGTACTCTCTGCACCACAAAAAGTCTTTGCTTGCATCTCGAAGTTAGTGAATCAAATTGTCAATAATCTTTTCAAAACCTTTCAAAAGGTAAATTGTAAACAAAAGCCTCTCCCGTTTGATAAGAAAAATAGTTTCGAATAGGCATGCTAACAATTTATGGCTAGTAATTACACATAATTATTTGGAGCTATAAAACCGATTTAATATTTCTAGATTTGAATCAAATAGTCGGAATATAATTTCAAAAAATATAGCGAAAGTTCTAAAAAAAAACATCGATATATGATCACAACATGTAATTGTGTTCGGGTCGCATAAAATACTACGGCGGGCCGCATGCGGCCCGCGGGCCGTAGTTTGCCCACCCCTGGTTTACACAATGATATCTTTAATAATAAACCACGGAGGACCGCAGTTCAATTTATTTTAATCTATTAAAAAACACAAGCGATAAACTTAACATATAAACGGCTTCCTGCTCCATTACAAAGTAGCATCACGTAGCCGTCACTGGACTTTACGAATATACCAAGTAGAATCTAGTAGATATCACTGGACTTTACGAATATATCAAGTAGCATCTAGTAGCTATAACTGGACGTTACGAATATACCAAGTAGCATCTAGTAGCTATCACTGGACTTAACGAATATACCAAGTAGCAGCTATCACTGGACTTAACGAATATACCAAGTAGCATCTAGTAGCTATCACTGGACTTAACGAATATACCAAGTAGCAGCTATCACTGGACTTAACGAATATACCAAGTAACATCTAGTAGCTATCACTGGACTTGACAAATATACCAAGTAGCAGCTATCACTGGACTTAACGAATATACCAAGTAGCAGCTATCACTGGACTTAACGAATATACCAAGTAGCATCTAGTAGCTATCACTGGACTTAACGAATATACCAAGTAGCAGCTATCACTGGACTTAACGAATATACCAAGTAGCATCTAGTAGCTATCACTGGACTTAACGAATATACCAAGTAGCAGCTATCACTGGACTTATCGAATATACCAAGTAACATCTAGTAGCTATCACTGGACTTGACGAATATACCAAGTAGCAGCTATCACTGGACTTAACGAATATACCAAGTAGCATCTAGTAGCTATCACTGGACTTAACGAATATACGAAGTTCAAACACTCTATATCGGTTAGATATGTCACCACCTACAAAAGCGATACTTGGGCTGTCAAACAGGACCAGCCATTTTCTGCATGGCCAACAGAGTTCAGACTGACACACTTCCAGCATTCAATAAATGTTCGGGCTTTTGATCAATTTTTATTTCCAATTTTGTATGTGGCGTCCTTGACACCTAACACTGCTGTCCAGGGTGCAAGGGGACGCAACCAAGGAGGGCGCAGGGATACTATCCAGGGAGATTAGACGACTATACCTACAAGTAGTTTATTGGTGTTTATAGGAAGGCTAACATCAGTCATCGATATTGTGGATGACTTCACTGATCCCCATAGCCGTCTCCCCCCCCTCTCTCTCTCTCTCTCTCTCTCTCTCTCACTCTATGTATGTGTGAAGTCCCTTGTAAGGATGAGATGACATCTCTTATACACCACTAATGGGACGGTTTCTCTTCCCCACCATAGCCGATTGTGCAATGACCTATTAGGCACCACACCAGGTGTATAGAAAACTTTGATCGAGACCTGAACTATCTTTTTGGTCCTCATCGGAGGAGCTTTAGCCATGGACACTCACATCGACATTCTAGCGCTTGACCACACGATCACATGTCCCCGCCACTGTCTGTCTCTCATTCTCTCTCTTTGTCTCTCTCTATCTTTCTCTCACTCCTCCCAGTTACCAAACATGTGACATTGTTAGACTTTTTCAACTTCTCCAGTTCACATAAAACAAAACCAACCCCTGACATTGCGTCATAATGTATTTTTTTTTGTTCAATGCGATATACATTTCCCCCGTTAATAAATAAAGGGGAGTAACGTAAAGTTCCAATATTGTATTGCATTATGTCCCCCTTGTGTTTGGTGTGTATCAGACACAATCGTAACACACACTGCTCAAGACAAGAATGTATTTTATGAGTACTTTAGTCCGAGTCCATTGAAACAATGTCGAATACGACCGTATCGAATACCTGTCAAGACCTTCCAAGACAATAGAAGTTCATTGTGTTGTGGAGAGATCTAAGACACTCTCAACAGCCTATTTGTACTCGAATAAAATAGTGTAATCGCCCTCCCAGGAGATTCGTTTTTACTTGGAGGTAAATAGAGTGAGAAGTTGAGAGTAGTGGCATCAATTGATCGGTATATTCTGTGGCATTTACTCTCTTTTGTTGTTTGTTTTGTTTGACTAATGGAATACGACGTTTGCTGCCTAATGAACTGTTACAAGAAACTGAAATTTACAAGATGGATACTCATTGGTTGTAATCGTGTGTGTGTGTGTGTGTGTGTGTGTTAAGTCCTTGTAAGGATGAGATGAAAGCTCATAGATCCTGTAAACCACGAACGGGACGGTTTTATGGTGCCCTCCACCATACACGATAGTGCATGGCCATGGAGGCACTACGGGGGATATAGCGGGGACTTTCTTAATGACTTGAAATACCCTGAGATCGAACCCGGGAACTCCATGTCGAATATCGAGATTTTTACGACAGAACTATTTGTCCCCAAAATGCGTCGTAGAATGGCCGATATGTTTGTAGATAGAGTGCTGCCCATAGAATACATCTTAGAATGGCCGATAATTTGTAGATAGATGCTGCCACTAGAATACGTCTTAGAATGGCCGATATATTTGTGAATGGAGTTCTGTCCACAGAATATAAATTATACAGAAATCCCATTCCTCTTTTAGAATCCCTTTTGACCACCGCCATATTGTTTTTTTTTTATCTCTAACAATTTATTATGATACGTTAATCATTGTTTAACGAGCATCTCCTGATACTCTATCTCCTGATACTCTATCTCCTGATACTCTATCTCCTGATACTCTATCTCCAAAGTCACTGAAAAGAATGCAAAGTAGTTTTTATTTGCAACTTGTCATTCGGTTAAAAAAAACTGTATTTATTTAAATGGACGAAGCTGTTTGTCATGGTATAGTTGTGTGTACTACGCACACAGGTGTGTGTGTATGTTTGGAGCTTGGCCAACCAGGTCAACCTGAGAGCACGGGGTCAAGACTCTAGTTAATTCGACAGTATAAATATTATGTTTATGGTAAATAGGATTGTCTAAGAAGGTGAGAGAGAGAGAGCGACGTAGAATGTTCGAGTATGATGCAAGCAAATTATATAAAGAGGATGTTTGGAAGATACGGCAGTTAAATTCAGAGAGAGAGAGAGAGAGAGTATTCGAGTTCAGTTCGGAGTTCAGTTAGATGATCATCAGCAAATTAGTAAATCAGCATATTCAATGTATCAGAGTATATGAGTTTAGTTAATCAGTTGAGTTTATTGGAAAGTTAATAAGTATTTATTCATTGAGTTGAGGAGATTATCAGTTATTGTGATAATTCAGTTTACATTAGATTTATTATACTGTTTATATTTTATCGTATTGTTAATAAACTATATGAACCATGGAACAGGAGTTGAGTTTCTCATTATAATCGGAGTTCATATAAATAATATCCTTTACACTGATTCATAATCTATTGTTTTATATTATACACCATATGTCGGAAGTGCTTGTATATTTTAATTAAAACTATTATTGTCTATCAATATTTAGGTTTACCAGCATTAGAAATCCGATGACAATAATGGCGACTTGTTCTTTAGTCAAAGGTAGATGATTTTCTACAACAGCGGTGGGCTTTCTGTACAATATATACTTTGTTACGCTGTCCAGACTTGTGAATAGAGTGGACCATGGGGCTTTCTGTACAATATATACTTTGTGACGCTGTCCAGACTTGTGAATAGAGTGGACCATGGGGCTTTCTGTACAATATATACTTTGTGACGCTGTCCAGACTTGTGAATAGAGTGGACCATGGGGCTTTCTGTACAATATATACTTTGTGACGCTGTCCAGACTTGTGAATAGAGTGGACCATGGGGCTTTCTGTACAATATATACTTTGTGACGCTGTCCAGACTTGTGAATAGAGTGGACCATGGGGCTTTCTGTACAATATATACTTTGTGACGCTGTCCAGACTTGTGAATAGAGTGGACCATGGGGCTTTCTGTACAATATATACTTTGTGACGCTGTCCAGACTTGTGAATAGAGTGGACCATGGGGCTTTCTGTACAATATATACTTTGTGACGCTGTCCAGACTTGTGAATAGAGTGGACCATGGGGCTTTCTGTACAATATATACTTTGTGACGCTGTCCAGACTTGTGAATAGAGTGGACCATCGGGCTTTCTGTACAATATATACTTTGTGACGCTGTCCAGACTTGTGAATAGAGTGGACCATGGGGCTTTCTGTACAATATATACTTTGTGACGCTGTCCAGACTTGTGAATAGAGTGGTCCATGGGGCTTTCTGTACAATATATACTTTGTGACGCTGTCCAGACTTGTGAATAGAGTGGTCCATGGGGCTTTCTGTACAATATATTCTTTGTGACGCTGTCCAGACTTGTGAATAGAGTGGACCATGGGGCTTTCTGTACAATATATACTTTGTGACGCTGTCCAGACTTGTGAATAGAGTGGACCATGGGGCTTTCTGTACAATATATACTTTGTGACGCTGTCCAGACTTGTGAATAGAGTGGACCATCGGGCTTTCTGTACAATATATACTTTGTGACGCTGTCCAGACTTGTGAATAGAGTGGACCATGGGGCTTTCTGTACAATATATACTTTGTGACGCTGTCCAGACTTGTGAATAGAGTGGACCATGGGGCTTTCTGTACAATATATACTTTGTGACGCTGTCCAGACTTGTGAATAGAGTGGTCCATGGGGCTTTCTGTACAATATATACTTTGTGACGCTGTCCAGACTTGTGAATAGAGTGGTCCATGGGGCTTTCTGTACAATATATTCTTTGTGACGCTGTCCAGACTTGTGAATAGAGTGGACCATGGGGCTTTCTGTACAATATATACTTTGTGACGCTGTCCAGACTTGTGAATAGAGTGGACCATGGGGCTTTCTGTACAATATATACTTTGTGACGCTGTCCAGACTTGTGAATAGAGTGGGTACAATATATACTTTGTGACGCTGTCCAGACTTGTGAATAGAGTTGGTACAATATATACTTTGTGACGCTGTCCAGACTTGTGAATAGAGTTGGTACAATATATACTTTGTGACGCTGTCCAGACTTGTGAATAGAGTGGGTACAATATATACTTTGTGACGCTGTCGAGACTTGTGAATAGAGTGGGTACAATATATACTTTGTGACGCTGTCCAGACTTGTGAATAGAGTGGACTATGTGCTTATGTATTATCTGTTCTTTGAACTATTTTGAAAAGAACATTATAAATTGGTGGTGGTCTTAGTGCGCTGGAAGTGGAGTGCACACTACACCCGTTTGTAGATATCTATAAAGTAATACGGAGGAAGTGCACTGTGGGAAAGACATTGGGTCCACTTTAAGAACTGTGTGTCTAGAGCCTGAGCACAGAGTGCACAGTGGACGGACCTGTGTAGTGAGCGCATTGCGCACATTAGTATTCTTCACAACAGAATTTATGGCTGCGGTCATATTCAACAGAGTTAGAACCAATAAAAATTTTCAAAATGTCATACGATAAGAAAGGAGACACACACACACAAACACAAAATTGACCGAAAAATTAATGTGGGTTCTCACGTGCACCGCCCCTGCAGTGAACTTGTCAATCTCGCCCGCCCTCACATAGCCCCCCACCCCCTCCAACACAACAAACCACCTGCTCCACGACCTGGCACAGATGTTCTCCCCATCCGACGTATGTTCCAAATGTATTATTTTTTTTTAAATGGATCGTTGATCTAACGAACAGACTCACAAAATCTAAATCGTCTATCATCTAACGCCATGTATAATACAGGACACAAGTGTCCGAGACTACGACGACTGCTCGGGCATATCATAGAAGAGATAAAGCCCTCGATGGGGCTGGCTCGACAGTTGATGTACAAACAGCAAATATCACAAGTTTCAATTTAGAGCGCAAGGAATAATAAAAAAAAATATTGTTGAGATTTT
The DNA here is from genome assembly GCA_021962125.1 of Bulinus truncatus. NCBI lineage: Eukaryota > Metazoa > Mollusca > Gastropoda > Planorbidae > Bulinus > Bulinus truncatus. The sequence goes on from JAGDYQ010000375.1 coordinate 42,208, forward strand.
TTTTTTGTTCGCCTGATCCAAATCTCGTGGAGAAATCAATCATCTCGCCGGAACGTTCAAAATCTCGCGAGAGCCAACTGACAAACCGTCTAATGTTGTGTTTTATCAAATATGGAAGCTGTCAAATGGCAGTGGATGATTCCTGGTATTGTAGAAAGGGAGAGAAGTTTTTCAGCTATAGCTTCATGTCATATATTTATATATATAGAGAGAGATACAGAGAGAAAGATAAAGAAGGATACATAGATAAATAGATAGATACATAGATAGATTTATAGATAGATAGATTTATAGATAGATAAGTAGATAGAAGATAGATACATACATAGATAGATAGATACATATATAGATAGATACATAGATATATTTAAAGATATATATATATATATATATAGATAGATAGATAGATAGATAGTGTGTAATAGATAGTAAAATAGAGATTCATTTATCAGAGGCTGCCTTAGCACTTTGTGCCCAAACCATATGGTCATAGGTGTAGACTATATACAGTACCAGGTGGCTGGTCTACCCCTAGATTAGTGAGTAGGAAGAATTTTTCTTTTTAAAACAATAGGCCAAGATGAACTTTTAAATTTGACAGCCAAACCAAGTGCACTTATATAGCAAAACATGAGTAAACAAAACCCACTATATACAACACTCGTATTAGCTAAAGATGAGTAAACGAATCCCACTATATACAACACTTGTATTAGCTAAACATGAGTACAAAATGTAGTAACAAAGTCTCAGCTGACGAAATACTAAAAAAAAATGTCACACCTCTGATTGCTTGATAATTTTATTTTGTATTGTACCTACATGTGCTATGTTGTCATGACAACGAAGTTATATGTCATTAAATTCATAAACGACACAAACCTTGTTTTGTTGTCTTCAAATCTGTACTACGGCGGAAAACAAACAAGTACAAACTTTGATATTAGACCGTGTCGAGATTGGCCCAAAGCAGTTCTCTCACGGGACCCTATTTTCGTTTCACTTCCCGTGGTCCATCTAATGACGTCAGCAAGTATTCTATAAATAACAATCACGTGACATGGTAAACTTGCCAAGTACTTCCGTTAGACAAGACCGAAACATTTTATTTTTTGTTTTTTTTCCTTTTTATTTTCCTTTACGATTGAATGGCCACCAATTGGTTCACTTGGTCAGTTGTATGTCCTTGTGGGATTGAATTTGTCCCCAGTCTTCGTTGACCATCCTCTCGCCTGTTATTTGAATGTTTTTTTTTTCTAACTCATATTCACGTTATGACGCATGCGCCAACACATGCGCATCAAACAACAGTTAAATATATCAAGACTGTGTCTCTCTTTAGCGTCTTTCTTTCTCTCTCACGTTATCAACTCGCAAATGGTGGTCAGTTTACAAACACCCATACACATAAATGTTCACACTGCCATCTTAGGTTAAAAACACGCAAATGGAGACAAATATAGACAGAAGATCACAAACGATTTACATACGAGGCATCTTGCATTACACACACAATACAATGTAGGTAATAGTAGATCTCACTCAAAAATGCACTAATCTCAAACACTCAGACAGATAGACTATCTTACTCTTAGACTCAGAACAATCTTACACTCAAACCATTTCACGCACTTACGTTAAAGCTCAAACGCCCAGAATTTACTCACTCATACACAAAGCTTGTAATTTTTATAGATTGTTCAAAATATTATATTGCGGCGCATGCGCATTTCAATAGAGGCTACGCGTAGCTGATAACGTTGTTCGATACATTTCTGATATAGACGCTGCGATACTGAACAATAATATTTTTTAAAACACTTATTATAAAAATGAATGGTGAATAAGAAGCATACACTGCCAGGGAATCCCACCCACTAGTCACTCATACACGCATGGACAGCCGCACTCACCCCCACACACAGCCACACACACACACAGCCACACACACACATGGATAGTATAAGAAGCTCCAGCATTTAACACAGACACGACACACACACGCATATACTCACTCAACCACACTCACACATACAGACATTCACCCCCCCCCGCACACACACATATTCACCCACCGCTCCACGACAGGAGTGAGTAGATTTAATTGACTTTCCCCGGGCTATCTCTCATGCCACACGTCGGTCAAATCATCAGCCGGTGGCGTGTGGTCAGTCAGCTCCAGCCTAATGGCTCCACACAGATTTTTTTTCTCTCTCCCCGCGGAGTGTGGCTTCGATGAGGGGTAGTGCGGAATACCATAGTATTTATGTTAGTATCTAACTAACAAACAGGACATAGACGTCTGCCATCTTGATGCGTCAATATGCTATAAATAATAGCGATTATGGCTCTGCCTTGAATAGAAAGTAAATGATTAATATAACAGTATTCCAGTTTAAAATACAATCATGAAAAAATCGGATCTGCCCGAAACCAAAAAATAACATAGCCTACCGATCAAGCCTAAGGGGATACAACTAGTCTCGTAATAAATTCAGTATTTATTGATGACGTCATTTGAAAAATACCAACAGACTGGTTGAGACAGCTGTAAACCATCTTTTAAAAACACTGACCAGTCGGAGGACAATTTTACTCTCTATTTTAGGTCTCCAGATAATTTAGTGGTCAGTGCTTTTAAGTTATATAAATAAATTTACAATATTTACTTCAAGCAAAAGGTTCGATTACAAATTATTGTGGATAACGATATCTAATTAAGTTTTACTTTGTTTCTGTCCGTTTTGAAGTTGAAGTTTAGTTTTCATTTAAAACAATATTCATAAAACTTACAATTATTACATGCAAATTTGGCAACTATGTTTATTTAATGAACGGTGAGTAAATTAAAGAAAAACAACCCTGTCTGGTGAACAGAAAGGTGTATACATTAAGCGCGGCACTAAAGCGTGCGCTTGTTTTCACACTCGAAAGACAAAACAGACAACAACAGAAAACTGACGCACCACATCAAAAAAGACGGTGCGCGCACAAAGAGTGATCAAAAGAAAACTAAATGCCGCGCAACATCAAAGAACGTGCAAATTACCACTAGAGATACATAGAGAATACAGTTAATGAAACTGAATAAATAAATAAAATTAAAAGCGTGTGTCAAACTTGAGTAAGTAATTGATAAAAATAAAAAGAATTTATTGAGTTTACGACAATAAACGCGAAATAAAAAAATGTGAAGATCAAAGACTGATAAACAATGTTAAACACTAAAATCAACCTAATTTTATTATAATAAGGTTACATAAAAAAACGACAACTTTAGAATTGAGAGAAATGATACAACTCATGATTCAATCACATATCATGATTCGATTCGTTTCTAACAGATTCCAAAAAAGAAACAAAAAATACCTGGCCAACCTGGAAGGCCACGTCAATTAAAAAATCTCTGAGCTCGACAGCTGAGTCTTGTGCGTTAATATTTTCTGCACGTCTTGCAAGACTGGCACAATGGATCAAACAACTTGACCCATATACTATTAGACTTGTTTCGATACTGATAATTGTACGATTCTTTTTTTTTTTTCTTTCTCTTTGCCCAAGGCAGTTGAAACCCCTGTTGCGTAGAATCGAATACTTGTAAAGAGTAATCGGTAAATGAGTCCCGCCCATTGAGTTGTGACCATCTCGGGAGTTGGAAATTGAGGCACTGCCTGCCAACATCGCCTTTTTTTTCTTCTTTTTTTATCTATTACTTGATTGATTGAAAGATTTATTGAAATTGAATGGTTGCAGAAACAGCCTTGGATTTCCGGGTTTCCGTTCGCAAAAAGTTTGCATTGAATGCTTATTGAGTCATCTGCCCTTGTCAAAGGCATTTCAAACTATATTAGAATCAGACGAGATACAATTTATAATCCGACCATTCCGTCCCCTTCAACCCCCAGCTATATTCCAGGGAGAAGAAGCTGACGTTTGATGCAAGTTCAGCAGGTTCGGGAAATTTTAGCTCAACCATTACATTTTGCAAAGGGTTTTTCCCCCCGTTATTTTCTTAGTTACTTTTCACATACTATACAAGACCACATACTGTATACTATACAGAAAGTGCATCGTTTTTTTTTTAAATATTCTACGATTGACTAAAACTTTGTCTCCAATACAGTTAATTTATTTCTGATTGTTTAGTACCTACATATTGATTGACAATATCAGTTGTATTAAAAAGAAGCTTTTTCTACAAATAGTGGGACGGATGGCCGAGTGGTGTAGATACTCGACTGTCAACCTGAGAGTCCTGGGTTCGATCCTCGGTGAGGCCCATGGAATTTTTCCCAGGTGAAATTAGGTGAAAAGTCGTCCCACAAGCCCACCCGGCTTTAAAATGGGGTACCTGACTTAAGTTGGGGAAGTAAAGGCGGCTGGGCGTTGTGCTAACCACACAATCCCCTCAAATGCCGAGGTTACGGAAACAGATGGATTCTACACTTCATCTGCCCCATTCGGCCCGCTAGGGCCAAGAAGGGGAAACTTTTCTACAAATGGTGTTATAAAAAAACAAAAACAAATAAATTATGTAACAACTTTGTCAAGTGAAACAACTGTCGTATTAAAACTAAATGATAGATTGCTAATGAAAATATTTGTCCGGCCTTGGGAAAACTTTCCTTTTTTTTTTCAATGACTTTGAACACGGAGCATAAGGAGATGCTCGATGAAGAATGCTTCGTGTCATGATATAGTTGTGTGTACTACGCACACAGGTGTGTGTGTATGTTTGGAGCTTGGCCAACCAGGTCAACATGAGGTCACGGGGTCAAGATTCTAGATAGTTAGAGAATATAAATATGATGTTTATTGTAAATTGTATTGTCTAAATTAGAGAGAGAGAGAGAGAGAGAGAGAGAGAGAGGAGAGAGAGAGAGAGAGAGAGAGAGAGAGAGAGAGAGAGAGCGATGTGGAATGTTCGAGTTGGATGCAAGTAAATTATATAAAGACGATGTTTAGTTGAGAAGTCAGTCAGTCAAGTCAGTTGAGTTCAAAAGTTGAGTTCATTTGAGTACACAGAGAGAGAGAGAATATTCGAGTACAGTTCAGAAGTCAGTTCAGAAGTTTTAGTTAATCAGTTGAGGTTATTGTTAACAAGTATTATTCATTAAGTTGAGGAGAAGATCAGTCATTGTGAATTATATTGGATTTATTTTATTCATATTTTATGGTGTTGTTAATAAATTATATGAACCATGGACATGAATTGAGTTTCTCATTATAAACCAGTTCTTGAAAAATATAACCTTTACACATCGGCTATGTACAGTAATAACATTGTCAGTCTCACTGAGCTCATACCATAATAACAGATATGCCGGCGACATTGCCGCGTAAGAGTGGGAAAGAGTGGCAAATGCCCAAGGGCCCGGCGAGTTTTAGGGACCGGATTAACTGGCCAATCAACTTTTAAAAAAATTATTATCAGCACGGGGGGGCGTGACAGCCCTGCCCAGGGGCCCGAAATTTCTGTCTGTGATCTGCCGGCGATCAGAAATATCGATCAAATCAATGATTCGCAATGGGTATCATTTATATTTTGTGGTCTCATGTTCTTTCGACATTTTACGGCTTTTTAGACCGAAATATAATTATCCCCATCATTGGTGTCTATATGTTCTAAACACGTCCAAACATGATACGACGAGATACACCATTTCCTAGACCTTTACGTGAGTAGACGCAAGTTCTTAAGCTATAGTATGTATTGATAGACTTCCATGAATTAATTAATTAGTTTGTACAAGCACAATTTCATTCAGCGTTCCTTGGTGAAATCTTGGATCAACTTTTTAATGACAGTTGTTTTTTTTTTAATTATGAACGTGAATCTAAAGAAAAATTAAAAAAAAAAAAAAAACGTTTAACTTAAACACTTACACGAGTGTCCATGACAAAACTTAATCAAACTGAGCCCCCGTATTACCTACAACAAACTAACTGCTTAGCAAAGGCCCAGAATGGCCCGATGGAATAGGCGGACGTTGGGTTGTGCGGGGGCCTCCGCTGAGTGACGATAGCAGGACTTTAACAGTAGCAGTACATACTGCTAAGGCGCCCCCCTTCCACCTCCCATTACGACACGGGAACTGGGACGGCTGCCATCTGTGCCATATTTAAAGACCACTACTATTGACGGGTGCCCTTAGATTGTGTATTCGTATTGACCCCCTCCTTGTGGTGGTACTGATTGCACCCCTCTATGTGATGGTACTTGTTGCACCCCCTCTTTGTGGTGGTACTGATTGCAACCGTCTTTATGATGGTACAGGTTGCACCCCTGTTTGTTGTGGTACTGATTGCAACCCTCTTTATGGTGGTACAGGTTGCACCCCTCTTTGTTGTGGTACTGATTGCAACCGTCTTTATGATGGTACTGGTTGCACCCCTCTTTGCGGTGGTACGTGTTGCAACCCTCTTTGTTTTGATATGATTGCAACCCTCTTTGTTTTGGTACTGATTGCACCCCTCTTTCTGATGATACTAGTTGAACTCTTCTTTTAGTGGTACTGATTACAGAAAAATCAAAACGTATGATATTTTATGATAAAGTAATCACAAGAGACAGAAAGAAGCAAAGAGAGAAAGTTATGGAGGGGGGGGGGATAGAGGAGAACAGTGAGAGTGTTGTGTTAGAGAGATTGTCACGGGTTGTGACTAATATGTCGAAACCATCCCCTTACTCCAACCCTTAACTTAATAGTATCACTAACGTTAAGGTATATTATACCATGTATAATAATATACGTTCCCGTTCTCAAGTTCCCCACCTTTTTTACCCCACCCCCGTAATTGCGTCATAGACCAGGTGTCCGGCGGAATCTCCGCCGACGAATCAAAGCAGCGGTTAACAGAAACACGTTACATTCCTCACGGGGGATTCTCCCTGGTCACTCGGCCCTGGTCAATCGCCGACAAAGGGATGGATGTCCAGTTACTACTGTCTTTGTCTATACGACGTACTTCCCCCCACCCCATCTAGGCTCCACCCCATAATTTGAAAGTTTGAAAGAAACCGATATTATATTTGATTGGCTAAGGGTCACGTGGAAGAAAGTGTTTGAATAATGTAAGGTAGATTTATAGACATTCGACTGAGGGTCCTAGTGGTGACCGGTCGCAATCCGACTGAGTGATAGCAGTCGACTTGTGTGGCTCTGGGTGAGCGATAGAGAGAGAGAGAGAGAGAGTTAACTAGTGATAACGTCCTTGTTCCCCTCATTCATTTTATATTGGATTATTTGCTGCAGTCTGAATTATCTTGGCTTATGATAAGTCACCAGATCCCTGTTACGGACTGGTGCCTTTGTATAATAAATATATCTTGGTGTTGTACACACGCTTGTGGAATTGATTATTCGTCACTTGTTATACGTTTAATTGTTGGTGAGACTGTGTGTGGTAGAAACACAAATACAAATACGGGTCACCGTTGAGTCAGCCCTCATACTCTTAGCGACAAGCCAAGGATACCCTCAAAGGGGTCCTTAACAGAGATAGAAAGACTAATATTGATATTTGAACGTTTACAGATCTACTGCACCGTTGACCTCTTTTTACCTTAAGTACTCGCACAAAGATAGAGAGGGGTAGGGTGGGAGCAATGAGGATTTCACAGTACGGAGCTTTGTGGGTGGGAGGAGGAGAGAGCTCCACCCAACGGGAGCGAGACTGCGGGGCCGCTATCGTTTGATTAGTCAATATTATAAGAATAGATGCCGTGTGTCAATACATGGCCCGCGGGCATAAGGACCTCACACAAAATAAGAAGGAGTTTAAACCATGGAGACGCATATATCCCTCCCCCCTCTCTCTTTGGACAACATGGACAAATATTGACCAGCGCCAACGAAATAAAGACGGACAAAAAGATGACAAACTTTCAGGACTCAACACGACGTGGAGGAGTTTTGTTTTTTAATCTCGCAGAACATTTGGCAGTAAAGTGGTCTTTACAGAATAATCCGCTTAAAAAAAAATAAGGAGGAAATTAATCAGCAAATATTGTATCGTTGTCTGTTTGTTTGACTATGAGTGAAGTGTTGCGGTAAAAGCACAGAGTGCTCTCTTCATGGCATTAAATGGGAGTCTCATATTTTTTTCGTTACTTTATTGTGTATTGTTAAACCCTTGTATGGGATGTTCAACTTTTAGAAAATATACACCTCTAATTGGAAAAAAAAATATTTGGTGCTTATCATTTATCACCCTCTACAGCTGGTAGTGCTATGACCTTGAAGGCACCACGGAAAGCTGAGAGGAAACTTTCACCAGGAGGTGAGGAAACCACTTGGTTATCACCTGAAGAAACCATTTGCTTCTCGGCTAAAGAAACCACTTGGTTCTCACCGGAAGTCGAACTGGGGAAATCGAATGTCGACAGTCACGTGACTTGATTTCTATTATTGTTCACTTAACATCTTAAGGTTGGGACATGCGGACGATTTTTTTTCAACAATGAGTCTTAAGTGCATGTATAGTGAGACATCAATAGTGAGACATAAATAGTCAGACATCAATAGTCAGACATCAATAGTCAGACATCAATAGTCAGACATCAATAGTGAGATCATGAGTCAGACATCAATAGTCAGACATCAATAGTCAGACATCAATAGTCAGACATCAATAGTCAGACATCAATATTCAGACATGCTGAAATGCAGGTAAGGTTGCCTCGAGGGGATGGGAGTTGGGCAACCAAGACACGTTTCATGGAACCCGTTCCTTGAGTGACCCTCCATTAAAAAAATATAATTATAATCATTAAATAATTAGTTTTTTGGGCCCATGATTTTCTGGCGATTTCCTTAATGCATGCATAATAAAGTAATGTCCCCTTAGCTCCTTAAGGGTCATCTGGTCAGATGAAGTATAGAATTTATCTGTTTCTGTAAACACATCATCCTGGAAGCCATTAACGTTAAACAGAAAATCGTAATACAATCAAATACATGTTTATGTACTTGTGATTACAGGAGCGAGTGCGAATCAGTGCTATACTGACAATAGGAAGAATCTGTGAATGAGCCTCGGTGATTGAGCCCCGGTGAATGAGCCCCGGTGAATGGCCCCTGTGAATGAGACCCCGTGATTGAGACCCGGTGATGTAGACCTGATGATTGAGCCCCGGTGATTTAGCCCCGGTGAATGAGACCTGGTGATTGAGCCCTGGTGATTGAGCCCCTGTGATTGCCGGGACTTCTCGAGACCAACCGATTGTCCCTAAATCGATACAACTTGAAATTGGGTATCTGAAATTGGTAAAGGCCGTGCCGGAGATTGTATCATAGCGTAGCTCTGGTGGAGTATTCTTCATCTGACCACATTGGTTTTTTTTATAATGAAGCTGGTATGGCAGGCACACGACACCCTGTTATGCTGGCAATGGCGGCGCAATAAAAAAAAATGGATTTTGAAACCGAAATTAAAAAAAAAAATAATTGAATGATCTCGGTAGCTATTAGATTTTTTTATCAAGTCCATAAATACAACACTGGGAGGGGGAGGGGAATCAATCTTACAAGTTAAATCAACTTCATCCTAAACCATTTTATGTTAGGCACAAACAAAATTTAGTTCTAAAAAAATATTATTAGGACTTAAATTCATGATTTAGTACTAGCCCGGTGGTTCTTAAAATAACTGTAACTACCCCCCATTGGTGGGTATAGGAACATTTTTAGTTCAGTCTCGACACTATTTAAATTTATAATTAAAACATAAAGATATGTATAATAAAAGCTCTATTTCTCTATATGTTATACGCCTCAAGTCTGTAAATCTGAGAAGTTAAAGGTGTTGTGTAGGACTATATAAATATGTACAATTACATGGCAATTTGAGAAGTGAAAGGTGTTGTATAGGCCTATATAAATATGTACAATTACATGACAATTTGAGAAGTAAAAGGTGTTGTATAGGCCTATATAAATATGTACAATTACATGACAATTTGAGAAGTAAAAGGTGTTGTGTAGGCCTATATAAATACGTACAATTACATGACAATTTTAATTGCATTTCTTTTATCTTAGTTTTTTTTTTATTTGCAGGTGGCTCGCGATAAAACAAAAAATTTTACAGTGGGTCCCGAAATAAAAACTCTTGACACAATGGGTCGCGATGCGTGACAGGTCTAGAGCCACTGCTCTATCCAGAGATCGGTCCAGATTCTATGTCATATATACCAACTGCTTCCTCTAACTGATATGCGGTCCAGAATCTATGTCCTATATACCAACTGCTTCCTCTAGCTGCCATAGCACGCTTACACAGAAGCAAACGAAAAATGATCCAAACATACACAAACTGTCTTCATATCAAACCTTCATCAAACAAAGATCACTTATTTTTCGGTTTTGTTTTAGTCCATGATTGTACGGAGACAAGGACTAATGGTGCACAAGGGTACTTAAGTACTTTTAACCAGATTCTGATTGAAATTACACATTTCAGTGTACTTTAAAAATAAAATTAGTCTTTAAAGTTTTAACATTTACTTTTTTCCAGTGTTGTCGGACTGATGGCAATTTTTCCCGCCGGATTGGGCGGTATTGTTTGGGCATCTGAGGGAGGTGTAATGCACTGGCGGCTTGGAACTTTATGGTGGCTTCAACGTTTTATATTTTATTATTACCAAGAAAATGACCCGTTTACTCTTAAAGTACAAGTACATTTTGACTTTTATTTTTCTAAACTGTCGGGCTCTCGGCTGGTTTGTCATTTTTTAGATATGTTAATTAGTCAAGTGTTAACAACTGTTATAATATATTTGAGGCTCCGTTACAAAAGGAAGGGTTGATACCTTTAGACACGCTGGATCTGCCAGCCCAGGATATTGAACCCTATGGCGCAATGGTGTGAAATAAAATACAGCACAGCCAGTCGTTGGGAGCTATTCCCATATGTATCACTGTAGCTCACGTTTATTCCTTTCAAAATACATTCTAATCAACGCATTTTACGCAAAGGCAATTTTTAGTGTTTAATACTTTGAAAAAAAAGAAAAGAATATAATTCAATAAGATTGGAGTTTTATATATATTTATACTCTTTGTAACTCATCAAAGATATTGGAAGGAGACAGAGAAATCCAGCTGTTTGTTGCTGAAAAATTCGGCGCACAAAGACCGCGTCATGTTATAAAACAGCAGCAAGGTTACGTGAATATTTGACTAAGACCAAAAGAATCGGCGAAAACCGAAAACTTTTATAACATAAAAAAAACGACGAAAACTGATTTTCATGATCACAGAAGACAACGAAAACCGAGGTATGACTGAATGTCTTTATCACCATGGATCTGGAGTGTACACTAAAGTGTGGGTGGGGGAGTAAAATATGAGTATGTGGTGGGGGAGTGGATGGAGTAAGTCTAATCTCCAAACCATTAAAAGAAATATTTCAATGTGAAATCGTTCTTGGTGAAATGACTAGAGAGTACGGCAGTAGCGGGACAATGGCGGTGTAAGCGTTGATCCAGGGGAGTGAATTGAGAAAAGAAAGTCGCTAGAGGAAAGAAAAAAAAAAAGTAGATCCACTCCCTTTGTCTCCGTTCTGCCAACTCTATATGTATAAGGGTGGGGGGGGGGAGAAGTTAATTTAGAGGTTTGAAAATGGGACAATATAGGAAATGACAGTGAATCTCAAACTGGGTTAGTGGACAGAGACCGAATGGAGGAAGAACTTCGTCTACTTCCTTTCTTTTTGTAACTTTTCCTACTCTCAATAGGTTCTGATTTCTTCAGACGATAATGGAATTGGTAGTGGAGTAAAACCACTCGCTTATTTCATAATACTTACGAGTTACTTATACGTAGACGATACAGTACAGACATATTTTTTAGGTTATTTATTTTGTAAATAGTAAATAAGAAAGTAAATTGTAAACACCCTAACAGAATAATAAAAAAAAATTGAAATTTTCCGAAAATTGGAAAAAAGAGCTTAATACCAAAAAACAACAACAATATTCAAAGTACGAAATAAATTAAGTAAACAAAACTAATATATAAGCAAAAAACAAACGTGTAATTAAAGGGACGCTACTCTAATGTATACCAGTTCTACTATAGCTGCCGTCTTGTTATAATCTCCCTATTCTGATACAAAGACCTAACAGACAAAATGGACAGTTGAAAATAAAAGAATAATTTTAGGATTAAGAAAATATGCACAAAAATTCTGTAAATCCGAGACCCCCCAAAAATTCGAATGTTGCCTGCTCCCTATTCCCGATTTCAGTGTGTTCTCACCAGAGTCGACCTTTCCCATTGCGGGGCTCAATCGGGAGCAATAGGTCAATAGGCCGTCCCTGGTCCTCACATCACTAGGAAGTTTTGAGCAATCAAATTTAAACACGTATACAATAATGTTCACCGAAATAAATACGTTCATATAAAATGGGACAGTAGAAAAAATTATAAACGTAACACTGGCATATCTGAGAACACAATTGGACAGATAGAAATCAGTAATAGGACAGTAGAAAATTATAAACGGAACACTGGCATATCTGAGAACACAATTGGACAGGTAGAAATCAGTAATAGGACAGTAGAAAATTATAAACGGAACACTGGCATATCTGAGAACACAATTGGACAGGTAGAAATCAGTAACAGGACAGTAGAAAATTATAAACGGAACACTGGCATATCTGAGAACACAATTGGACAGGTAGAAATCAGTAATAGGACAGTAGAAAATTATAAACGGAACACTGGCATATCTGAGAACACAATTGGACAGATAGAAATCAGTAATAGGACAGTAGAAAATTATAAACGGAACACTGGCATATCTGAGAACACAATTGGACAGGGAGAAATCAGTAATAGGACAGTGGAATCCAATATCTTATATGTCTGGTTCAAAAGAAATATGTATCGAGTTGTCCGATTATCAAGTCAGGTGGGATTGAGTTATACGAGTACGACTATAATTGTACACTTCAGTAACAATAATACAAGAAATACATCGGTACGCCAGACACAGACTTTGAGAAACTGTAATCAACTGTAGCTCTAAACATCGCAAAATGATATCAGTGCTACTGGAATCTGTCAGTTGAACACTTGAGATGTTCTATGTTTTGATTGGTTTCCGGTGGTGGGGGTGGGGGAGCACGGGTCGTTTCAAAACGCCGGGCTCATCATCAAATGTCACAGCCAGTGCAGGAAGTTCTCTTGGAACAATCAGTTCTACAAACAATCAAAGTTTGTACTCTAGTCTATAATAGGGCGTAGGATTTCTTTGTGATTTTTTTTTATTCTTTATTACAACTTAAACGTTTTTTTTTAAAGTACAGGAGAAACTATTGTCTCTGTTCAAAATCAATTATGTCTTTGTAAACCTTCGAGTAAATGGCACCGACAAAACCAATAAACTTTTTTTCCTCTTTTTTATTTTTGTCTTTTGAAAATGTAATTTTTTTTTTTTTTTAAATTCTAACAAACATTTTTTTTTTCGCTAGGCTGTTAAATGTGTTCAAAATATGATAGATATAGCAAAATAAAAAAAAAATAGCTAAGAAGCAAAAAGAAAAAAAATGCAAATAATGCGTATTATTATATAACTAGCTATTCCCTGCAAAACCTTTGCATAGAGTTAAATCCGTTTAGGCTTGATCAGTAGGCTAGGTTTTTTTGGTTTTGGGCAGATCCGATTTTTTCATGAATGTATTTCAAACTGGTATACTGTTGTATTAATTCTTTACTTTCGTTTTAACGCAGAACCCAAATCGCTATTATTTTATTAGATATTTATATTTTCAACTAAGAATCAATCAAAAGAAAACTAATAAAAACTACGTTTAGTAAAACTTCAGTGCCTAGTAGTCAAGAGCGCCATTCTAGAAGACATAAACTATTAGGCTGCCGACTTGCGCCCCCCCCCTTTCCCCCTGCTACCTCATAAACTCCTCCTTACAATATAATTCCATATCAGACGTTGGCTAAGAGAGGTTCCAGTCGTTACATTTTGACACGGGCCCCCATACTATCAATGTAAGTCTTTGTCTGGGGACTTCAGACACTTGGTCACGGCTTTTATCGGTCATTATCGTTTTTTCTTTCGGATTGAAATGCATTTTACCCTCAGTATCTATTGGTGTATGGGCGAAATTGGGAAATACAGTCACAGCAGTGACTACAGTCATGAAAACAGCCATGACAACAGCCGTTAACAACAGCGATTAACAACAGCCACGACAACAGCTACGACGACAGCCATGACAACTGACTCGACAACAGTTTTTTATTGTGCCATCTCTTTACACTGTCCAATGATCCCGACATAGACTTAAGATATCCCTTCTGTATTCTCATTAATGTATACGATATCGATTGATAAATTTCTTTCCAGGCATTTGTGCAATTTTTTTTGTTCATATTTATAACATGTGAAACCATACACTAAGATGCCCGTTAAATTGTATGTACTTATATCTCTGAACAAGGTTGTGTTATTGTTAGCTTATAAGTTACGTCGTACACAGGTGGAGGGGGGAGATAAAGAAAGTTGCAAACAAAAATAGGAAGTGAGATTAAACAGCTAAAATATTGGTTACAGCTTTTTAAAAACATGTCTCAAATTTAACATAAATGACATGTCTCAACTTTAACATAAATGACATGTCTCAACTTTAAGATAACTTATAAGTCTCAACATTTAACATAAATAACATGTCTCAACTTTAACATAAATAACATGTCTCAACTTTAACATAAATAACATGTCTCAACTTTAATATAAATAACATCTCTCAACTTTGAGATAACTTATAAGTCTTCTGTATCCCTTCTGTATTTTTTGTTTACTAGTTTGATATAAATCACTCACGATACTTAACATCTTCCGTAACACTGCAAATAAAAAAAAAGAGTCAAGAACTTCTGTATATTCAAATGTGTTCAAACTGTCTCACACCTTTCCACGTTCATTGATGTACACCCCCTTCCCAACTAATGTCTATGCTGAGCTGGTATGGTGGGGGTGGGGTCGAGGTCGTAGCTCATTTTGACAGTCTTTTTTGTAACTTTATAACGTCAATTATGTGTTGATGATTTGGCCTGGGGGGCACAAGCCCCCTTGCCCCCTGGTTGCACCACTGTTTACAACTATTAGAAATTAACTTCATATACATACATATACATATATATATATATATCTTAAGACAAAAAGAAATACCTTTAATATCGTTTCATCAAGCTAGCTCTTTTTATAATAATAACAATTAGCCTAATTATAATGAACAGTGCACCAGGATGAGTGTTAAAGGTCAAATTCTTTTATAGAAAGAAATGAGATTTAAAAAAAAAACCCTGACATAAAATAAGAATTAAAGAAAAGCAAAAAGAAAGACCGTATTTACACTGTGAATTGACCGTATTTACATTTTGAAAAGACCTTATTTACATTGTGAATAACCATATATGTTGATTTTTTTTTGTTAGTCGTAGCCTATTGCATGTGTAGATTCCCGGAAATCAGGAACACGTTTGTTTCAATGGAAATTTAAACATGCGCGTGGAGTCACGAAGCAGAAGATAATAGAGCTCTCCCGCCAATACCCTCGGAATCCCATGATCATTGTTGGGCTGGCTCATCTAACTCTTCTCCACCCCGTACCCCTGTCCCCCTAACGGGATCAAATCAACCGTAATGGAAAGCAGCTTTTCACGGTCATATGTTTGTTTATATATTACAACGTCTGGGCCGACTTTTCTACACCGTGGAGAATGACGTATACACAACATTCACAGGTCGTCACGACATGGTGTGTTGTTCATTTCTTTATATCTTTACTTTTTATATATATAAATATATATATACACTTACACACACACAATATAATCGTAAACACACAAAAACACTAAAAAATGTAATAATAAACACTCAAAATATAATCGTAACCACACAGACACTCATAATATAATCGTAAACACACACATACACACACATATAATATGATCGTAAACACACACACACACCTAATATAATCGTAAACACACACACACACATAATATAATCGTAACACACACACACACACATAATATAATCGTAAACACACACACACACATAATTTAATCGTAAATACACACACACAATATAATCGTAAACACACACACATAATATAATCGTAAACACACACACACCTAATATAATAGTCAACACACACACACACACAATATAATTGTAAACACACACACACCTAATATAATCGTCAACACACACACACACACATAATATAATCGTAAACACAGACACACACAATATAATCGTAAACACACACACACAATATAATTGTAAACACACACACACACATAATATAATCGTAAACACACACACACACATAATATAATCGTAAACACACACACACTGACACAATTTTATTTACTCCACTCCTGGTTAGTTGACGTCAGAAGTGTAAACAATGATTGGGTCTATTACTAGCTCCATGCAAAGATTGTATTGTTTGTTGTTTTGTTTTTCCATAATGCCATTCGCTGATTCTCTTACAATATCAAAGAGAAAAAAAAATATGACAACTACAGATAAGAAAGCAATGACACTTCATTGATCACATCTTGTTCATGAATTGAAAGTTTTAAACCATCTGTCTCGCGGACAAAGTTAAATTAGTAGTTTTCTTGAGTTCATACAACTTAACGAATTTGCAATCCTAAATTTATTGACGTTGGGTTTTCTTTTAATGTATATGTACTTGAAAACTAATTATCAAAATTGCTCGAATGTAGCTAAACATAAAGTTCGTCACATTGTTTGTTTTGGCATGATTCATACATTCTATTTGCAATTAAAAAAAAATTCAATTGGCTTTTTATATATCGCATTAAAACGGAATATGAGTGTACACTTACTGGAGGCACCACGAGAGATGTAACGAACTAGGGACTCTCTGGTCAAATGCTTTACCACACGACCATCTACTGAGGATCCCAAGTTCGAAATCCGGTGTGAACATGGGATTTTTACAAGTCATGGTAAAAGTTATCTCCATGTCTCCTGTGGTGACTTCATGGCCATTGCACTTTCGGCTACAGTTGCGATGAAAGAATTGCAATTCAAGAGCAGTCCCATATAGCTTTGTAGGACCTAAGGGATAAACATCTGATCCTTACAGGGATTTCACAGATAAGGACATCGAAGCGCACTTTTCCAAGGAACTCATAATTTTCTCATACTGTTTAGCTACCCAACCCCCTCTTCCCCCCAGTGATGTTTGCACGCTCTGTTTACAACTGGCTATGTCTTGGAATCACTGTACTGTCTCTTATATCTTTATTCACGTTACCACTGACAGAGACCAACAGTATCCTGATATCATATGTCACCGTAGTCTGTGTTGTTTTAATAAATATGCAAGTAAACAACCTGACAAGCTGACAGTGTGACAGTTTTAATGAGATGGGAGTTCAGAGACATGTTCAATAAGTCCCATACTGCTATGAAACATTTTAGTTGATCAAGAAGGCTCTTTATTTTTTTTTTTGTTCAGCGTGTGACGTTATATTTTAAATTAGAGTTGAGATCAATGGTATTTACGTTAAAGTTGAGACATGTAATTTATGTTAAATTTAAGACATGTTATTTATTTTAAAGCTGTAACCAATATTTTATCTGTTTAATCTCACTTCCTATTTTTGTTTGCAACTTTGTTTATCTCCCCCCTCCTCCCCTCCTCCTTTGTACTTTTTTTTTTAATAAGAAGGGGGAGAGGACGGAGGAGACCTCAATTGTCTTAGGTTACAATACCTGTGTGCGACGTAACTTATAAGCTAACAATAACACAACTTTGTTCAGAGATATAAGTACATAAAATTTAACCGGCATCTTAGTTTCTGGTTTCCCATGTTATGAATATGAACAAAAAAAATTGCACAAATACCTGGAAAGAAATTTATTAATCGATATCTTAAACATTAATACTGTGAATTAATTCGGAGCAAACTGTAATCGCATGTGTCTTTTTGTAACTTTATATTTATTAAATCATATACGATTGTACTTATTGTTTAACACTTTAACTACATAAATCTAAAAAAAATGTAAACATTTATAGCCATCATACTAGAGGCGTGACAGTCACCGTATCATGACCTCCCCTCACCCATCCCCATATAAAGCCCACACATCCCCAATCCCCATATCATGACCTCTCCAGATCCCCTGACCCCATATCACGATCTCTCAACACATCCCCATATCATGACCTCTCCAGATCCCCTGACCCCATATCACGACCCCTCAACCCATCCCCATATTATGACCTCCCCAGATCCCTTGACCCCATATCACGACCCCTCAACCCATCCCCATATTACGCCCACACATCCCCCATCCCCATATCATGACCTCCCCAGATCCCCTGACCCCATATCACGATCTCTCAACACATCCCCATATCATGACCTCCCCAGATCCCCTGACCCCATATCACGACCCCATCAACCCATCCCCATATCATGACCTCCTCAGATCCCCTGACCCCATATCACGACCCCTCAACCCATCCCCATATTATGACCTCCCCAGATCCCCTGACCCCATATCACGACCCCTCAACCCATCCCCATATCATGACCTCCCCAGATCCCCTGACCCCATATCACGACCCCTCAACCCAAACCCATATTATGACCTACCCAGATCCCCTGACCCCATATCACGACCCGTCTAGCCCCTTCCCATATCATAACCTCCCCTCCCCCGTCCCCACGCGCACACTATAATGCTATAATAAGTCTTGGTTAAGAAATCATCAAATCGCAGTTTCCATCTCCCACCCTGACTGTGATTGTCCACAGAGGTTAAATTGAAAAGCTTTTTATTTTATCTAAGATCATTAAGTCTTTGTATAAAACCCTCAAGAAGTCTACTAATGGACAAATTGATCGCTTTCGCCATTAAACAGCCCATTGGTTTTCATTTCAGTACCTCTTGTCTTTAAATAGTTCATTTTATATCGTGAAAAAAATAATAATACTAGCAACACGGAAAATATTTCTCATTTGGAAAGTGCTGGAAGGTCACGAGATTTTTGTTTTTTCATAAATTGAAATATTATTATGACTACATTTTACTGGATATTTAATATTTGTGTAGTTATTTAGAAGGTTTTCAAATTTTAAAGAATTATTCGTCAATTGATAATTTTTTTTTTTTTTTTTTAGTTTTTATGTTGTAAATAGATGTAAAGTCAACATGTATAATGTTCCTGTGAGATGTGGGAATTCCCATAATTGTAACTGTCACGTGACTTGTTTAAAAATTATCGACAGGCTGCTTTGAAACCGCCTACGGTACCCCTCATGGTCAAAGGGGCCCCATTCCTGTATATATTCCTATCAAATCTGATCTCTATAGGGCCCCCAAATATCTCTGCCTCGGGCCACAAAAAAACAACTAAAAACCGTCTGTAATCGGCAAGTTTTCTGAGCGGCAGTAATTTGTCTAACATTGTCTTAAGCTTCACCAAATTTTTATCAGTGACCAATGGCCGTAAAGAGGATAGCTGTATACCTTTTCCAGTATTTTGTTATATTTTGAAATTTAAAAAAAAACCCAATCAACCAAACTTGTTTCTCTTGAAATAGAATTGGTCCAAGACAACCTAAGACACGCAACTATGTACCGCTCAAGTGACGAAACTCATTAACAAATTACAACTTCTTTGCTTCTCAAAAGAGAAAAAAAACTCTTTAAAGTGCTTAATTACTTATATAGGAGTGTTTCGTTTATGAAAGCTGACTATTGTAGTAAGTGATTCACATGAAGTTGTCAACAGATGTTGGGTTTCCTGTTGAATGTGACACTCCGTTGTGTGTTAGTGTTCTTGTGTGTGTTGCCAAATTTGCAGTTTTACCACCAAAATAAATTCCACATCTAGTTTTAGAACTTAAATACGTTGTCACTTTGTTTCTGCTATAATTCTGTTTACATGTGTGTTTATTTGTTTGTATGTGTTTGTGTGTGTGTGTTAGTTGTGTGTAATTGTGTGTTTGATTGTATGTGTGTCTGTTTGTATTACTGTGTTTGTTTGTATGTGTGTTTGTGTGTCTGTGCGTTAGTGTTTATGTGTGTTTGTATTTGTGTTTGTTTGTGTTACTGTGTTTTTTTGTATGTGTGTTTGTTTGTGTTACTGTGTTTTTTTGTATGTGTGTTTGTTTGCATGCGTGTGTTTGTTTGCATGTGTGTGTTTGTTTGCATGTGTGTGTTTGTGTGTATGTGTTTGTGGTAGTGTATGTTTGTTTGTATGTGTGTCTTGTTTGTATGCGTGTTTGATTGTATGTTTGTGTCTTTGAATGTGTGTTTGTTTATATGTGTGCGTGTTTTTTGTGTGTGAGCCTTTGTAAATGTGTCCTTGCTTGAGTGCGTGTATGCATGTGTATGTGTCTTCGTTTGTATGTGTTTGTGTGCGACTGTATGTGTGTCTGTGAGTGCTTGTGTTTTCGTGTTTGGGTTTGTTTGTATGTTTGGGCATTTGCGTGTGTGTTTGTGTGTATGTGTGTGTTTGTTTGATTGTTTGTATGTGTGTTTGTTTTTGTCTGAGTGTGTGGTTGTTTGTGTGTTTGTTTGTATATGTGTGCGTTTGTATGGGTGTGTTTGTTACTATGTTTGTGTGTTTGTCTTTGTGAGTGTTTGTATATGTGTGTGTTTGTTCTTGTATGTGTTTTCATTTGTGTGTGTTTCTGTGTGCTTGTTTGTGTGTCTGTGTTTGTTTGTATGTGTGTGTTTGTTGCAAATGTTTTTTGCATGTTTGTGTGTGTTTGTTTCTTTGTATATATGTGTGTTTGTGTGTGAGTCTTTGTCTGTCTGTGTGTTTGTTTCTATCTATGTGCGTTTGTGTGTGTGTTTGTTAGTATGTGTGTGTTTGTGTGTGTGTGTGTTTCATGTTTTTATTGTCTAAAGCTAGGTTAAAGAGGTGCTTTTAAAGTACAAAGCAGATGAATGTTATGTTTTAAACCTGATCAACATAAATTAAGTTCGTAATTTCAAAGATCGATTGCGAATATATTCATGCTGGCGTATTCATTTTTTAAATTATTATTATATTTAAATTTTCAATTTTATTTCTAATTGTTAATATCGCTACATCCACCCATACCACAGCTACTTCCACCCATACCACATCTACCCCCAACCATACCACAGCTACCCCCATCCATACCACAGCTACCCCCAACCATACCACATCTACCCCCACCCATACCACAGCTACCCCATCCATACCACAGCTACCCCACACATACCACATCTACCCCTACCCATACCACAGCTACCCCCACCCATACCACAGCTACCCCCACCCATACCACATCTACCCCCACCCATACCACAGCTTCCCCTACCCATACCACAGCTTCCCCCACCCATACCACATCTACACCCACCCATACCACAGCTACCCCCACCCATACCACAGCTACCCCACCCATACCACAGCTACCCTCACCCATACCACAAAGTTGCGACTTCCCGCCCTTGGTCACTGACCAGCAACACAGCCCTACTGGACTAATGTAAAACCTCCGAGTCAGGCTTTAATGTCCGAAACGCCCCTCCCCCTATTCTCCACCCACCGGTATCGGGGACCAGAAGTCCATCAAAACGAACAAACCAGTTTTAAGTAAGTTGGCAGTCAGTGTTGGATCGGAGTTTTGACTGGGAGTATTAGAGTTAGAGTTTAGAGTCGTGCAGTCATGAGTAGTTTTGAATAAAGTTCAATTATTTTTGTACTTTACATTAATAAGTTTTGACTTATCTGTGTATATGACTGTGTGCTTGGAAATCCAGCAATAATTTAAGGAATTTATAGAAATAACCCGTAACACTAATTGTATCTTGACTAAACTTTTAAAGTATTTAACATTGTTTAACTTCCAGTTTGATATTTCTGTCCATTAGGTCGAAATGAGAATATATAATTTATGTTACAATATATCAAAGGCAGAGGCTCCATTAGTTAAAGAAAAAAAAACATAATAAAGAAAGTAATTTAGGCCTAACAGATTCAATACCAATGCTTTCAGCTTTGTGGGGCTTCCTCAAAAGTTGGAACTACGGGTATGTGCCAGAAGCATCGGACTTTAAATTTATCTTTCCGACACTTATAAATGCCAGGCTTTGTTTTTTTAAAGCGTTACATGCACTTACTAAAAAAAAAAAAATTATCGATAAATTCAAGGGAGTTAATTCTTTAAAACTCATACATTTTACAATAATAGAATTTATTTGTAAGTGATATTTGTTACAACTTTGCCATTTTACATGTTTCTTGTTTAGTTTTAAAACTTTAATTTTTCACTCATTTAATTTGTAACTAGCACTGGTCTTTTAAATAAAAGGTCAAGAATGTTAATTTACTGAAAACCATAATTATTACAATAAAAAGGTATATACATTCTAAATTTGAAAAATTCAAGTCAGTATGTCCGTTGCTGTACTAATGGTTATTGTTGTCATAAAGACTCTATTGTTTCGGAGAGTATCTCAATATTTGGATATTTTGTGAACTCTCCTTCCTGGTCTGAGAGACATACCATGATCCACGGGGGATGGATCATAGGGGTTCTCTAGTCAGGAAAAAAAACCATTACTTGCTAGGGTGGTGGTACTGTGGTCAGTGAGGACTATTCGAGACCGCAGTATTCACAGCTGGCGGTGGTGACGGATGTGGTCGGCACACAACACCCTTCCACTCTGTCCCACTCAAGCACACCTGCGCAGCCTGCCATTTCGGGCCGAGGGTACAGGTACACTACACCCTCCCCTCTGTCCGAGTGGCAGGAAAAACCCCTTTCCTTGCCATTCTGGCCGATCGGCATTACACACACCCTGCTGGTCTGGCCAGTTTGGGCAAGGATTAAAACCCATCTTTCTGCCATCCCTGCAGATGATAGCGGGCACATTAGGGCGATTCAAAACAATATGGTAAAAAATTAAATTTTGAATTTAACTTTGGGCACCCCCCAAAAATGTTCCAATATATGAAAAAAAAATTCAGTACAAATTTTAAATTTTTTGGACAATATTAAGAGGGTGCTACCGCCATGTTTAGTTTTAACAAATAATAATAATGAAAAAATCAGTATATTTATTACCAGTTAAACAAATCTAAAGTTATTTTATTTGTTTAATAAAAAGTATGCAAACAATTAAATTTATAGTTAAATTTTGGTTCAACTGCACCAATGTTGACTTGTTCCTGTCTGGGCAGTTCTGTCTATACTGTTTCACACCCTCAGCATGTACTGTTTCTGTTCTTCATTGTTTGTGTGAAGTTTATTGTAATCTTACATAACAGCTACTCCAAGTTCTGCTATGTCATTCACAACTCTGAGAGAGGATAGTTCAGCATTTGCTTTTTTGAAGGTTTCATTGGTCTCCCAACTATCTGGATCACTGCTCAAAATTCAGATGACAGTCCAAAAATGGCAAAAATACGAAAGGTGTTATTTGAAACAAAATCATCAAGTTCTTTGAATTCTATCAGAGATTGATCAATTATTGTTTTTTTCAAAGAGCCAGGTAAACCATTTGTTTTCAAACATCTCACCATTTTCTGTTTTATGTCAAGTGGTACTTCATCCTCAAAAAAAGCCAATGCAACAAGTTCTTCTGATAAATACCAGAGGTGTCTTAGAAATTTTTTCAAAGCCACCGCTGAAATCTGTGAATCAGGATAGCTGCAAGCAAATACTTAAATGATACAATAAGTTTTATAATATTAACAATTTCACTATTCACTTGGTACATTAAATTAATTAGTCCAACTAATATTAACCCTCACCCTAACCTTTGTAGGCTTTTGATAAGCCAAAGATCATTTCGAGGAGCTGAAATGGCTGATGGTGCTGTAAACCAGGCTGTAGTGTAAATTCTTGTGGCAAAAATGCATATGTTTCTGAGACCCCGTTCTTCTTTTGCTGTGAGTCGAAATTGGGCCCGAAATAGTCATATTTTGATGGCATATATGGCTTTGGCCATCCACCTAGCACGATGAAGTACAGCTGGTTGTTTAAATGATATACATTTTGCTGGAATTCCTCCAAGATAAAAAATGACTAAGTCAAGTAGCTTTCGGTAATCGTCACGAGGTTGAAAAGTTGTGAGCTGTTTTTGTGCAAATTTGATAATTTCTTCAGCAATGTCAACAACGACTGATGTGCTAGACTCCTCTGTTAAAACAGTCTGAGATGTTGATTTATCAATTAGTGGCAAGTGTTCTTTAAATCGCTTAAAGATTGCTATGTCTGAACTTGTAGAAGGACCAAATGAATGCTTCACACCTGCTTCCAACATAATTTCAAGCATATGATGACGACAGGCCAGCCACAACATTTCCTTCTGCATCTTTCGCTCCAGTAGGACACATGCTCCAGTGAATTTTGCTCTACTACTGGACATCTTTATTAAACTAGTTGAAACGATTTTAAGAGATAAAATACAAAAATCTGAGTGATATTATAATATTGATTTTGTGTAAACGTGGCCAAAGAAATTAGACAAAAAAATTTAACAAAGAATAATCAACAGCAAAGATTAAAATTAACTGAAATAAATAAGAGTGGCATTGTATCTTCATCATTTTACACAATTAATAATATGTTTTGGGCATAGTCAGTCAGGCAGTCACGTTATTACCAACAAGAGGTAAAATAATTGAAGTTTGTAAAATTCACAATGTGGTAGCAACCATTAAACATGTGTCAAAATCAATAAAAATTTTACTGATTTATTTTTTCATATATTGGAACATTTTTAGATGGTGCCCCATGAAAAATTAAAAACTTCATTTTTTTGAATCACCCTAGGGCACATTCACCCCGCCGCTCTACAGGCATGGCAGACGTGCATCAGCGCCGCCAACAGTGCTGGTGTGGTAGGCACACTACACCCTACCATGCTGGCAATGGCGGCGTTTAAAAAAAAAATAAAAAAAAGGGTATTGAGATAGTAAATTACTTCTCAACTTATTTCATACAGTTGACACACATTAAGTTGCGTCAATGTGAAATATAATATAGGAGGCCTGTTGTTTCAAATAAAATATATAGTAGATTGATAATACTTTAATGATAAATAACAGCTATTGCTACGACATTGGATAAGTAGCATTGATAACAACAGCTACAGCGTTTGTCCGATTGATGTTTCATCGGTATATAATTTCTACAGCCGTAGTCAGACGGAAGTTTCATTGACAAAAAACTGCTGCAGCAATTGTCCGATTCAGCTGTTGAAGACATTGTTCTATGAAGCAGAAACCAAATTGTGTTCTGAATCCTCTATTTGAAGTGATAAAAAACATTTGAAGGATAAAAATGAGAAGAAATGAGAAATGAACTAGTACTTTAGACCAACGTAGTAGTAGGTAGCATGTTTGTTATAATACTTTAGTTTAATGTAATAGTGACATTTAGGGATTAAATGTTGTATTTAACTGACATATTGTTAATGTAATAGTGACATTTAAATGTTGTATTTAACTGACATATTGTTAATGTAATACTGACATATTGTTGAGACATATTGTTGAGGGAATAGTGACGTATATAGGTAAAATGTTTTATATCACTGACATCTTGTGATCTTTTTAATTTCTCATCACCAAAAACGTCATAAAGAAAATACACACAAATACACATATTTTAAGATAGTTACTCATATTAGAGATTAATCTATTATATATATATATATTTCAACACATTTACTCATATTTCGATTTATGTACACATATTTAAATATTTAAACATGTTAAAAATAAGGATTTAAACGCAGCCTGCGCTCCACTTTCTTCCTTATTTTGGCCTTTGGGCTGAACTTTGTCCATTTGCAGCCTAGTCATTGATACTGTAGATTGATGTGTCTCCAAGGGATTCCTTCAAGGCATGTTTACATTTTGTTATCAAACTAAACCATTATTCCCCCATCAGTAATGATTTCACAAATATTACTTACAATAAGTTGGACTTACTGAAATGCACACAAAAAATTAGACAACCAGCTGTAATAATAAATGTCTCATGGGTTTTCTTTCCGCTGGGAAATTTCATTTTTTGTCTCTAGCAAAAAAATTAGACAAAAAATAAAAAATATTTTAGGACAAAATGTGCTTTTTTCCAATCATGTTTCGAGCTACATTGACCTTGCATAACAGAAGTGACGACATGCAAATGTCCAGTGTGCTACATCTCATGAAAATGTCGAGTGTGATACATCTCATGAAAATGTCCAGTGTGCTACAGCTCATGAAAATGTCTAATGTGCTACATGTCATGAAAATGTCCAGTTCTTAATTCCACTAAGATTCATAAAATAATTTTTTATAATGAGAAATCACACGAGGTACAAAAAATTACAAAATTAAAATAAAAAAAAAAACGACAATATAATTTTTTCGTGCCATGTTTTGATTTTAACTTTAAGGAAGTTAGAGCTTGATGGAGTTTGTATGAGACTTGATGGAGTTTGTGTGAGACTTGATGGAGTTTGTGTGAGACTTGATGGTGTTTGTGTGAGACTTGATGGAGTTTGTGTGAGACTTGATGGTTTGTGTGAGTCTTGATGGAGTTTGTGTGAGACTTGATGGATTTTGTGTGAGACTTGATGGAGTTTGTGTGAGACTTGATGGAGAAGCAGAAGTAAATGTAAATTATAAACATACAACAGTTCAACAAAAACTTAACCATGACAACTATTTAGTTTAGCTGAGCTTCTTATAGAAATAGGTTTTGCATTCCTTCAACTAATGAAATTTTACATTTCGTCATTACGTTGTATCTACAAACAAGCAATTTAAGTCTTTTCCGTTTCGGACAAAGGACATTTTAGAGCATTTTCGTGTAAGCAGTGGCTAGGTTACGCCGGACGAAATCCGTATTTTTTTCCGGATTTACAACCATAGATTTTTGCTCCACGTGCATGGGTTTTGATAAATAGAGAGGGAAGTAATCATGTTGAATAACTGTTACAAAAATAAATAATGATTACGCCCCTTTGATTAGCTTTTATTATTTATATTTAAAATATAAGCAAAAACGGTACCTAAAAAACTCTTATATTCGGCCCTGAGAGATCAGATCGCGAAATAGACTTTTGATGTACACTTGGCAGACCAAGACCTACATAATGATATATACATCATGGGTCTAGGACATATGGTTGCTGAGATATAGGGCGATCCTTTATTAATATAGCTTATATAGTAAAAAACGGTACTTAAAACGCCCCCCTTTTTCGGCCATCAGAGGTCAGATCGCGAAAGGGACACATTTTTTTTATATGGAAGGCTAAGACCTACAAAATGATATATATATATCATGGGTCTATCTATGGTTGTTGAGATCTAGGGTGATGACGGACAGACAGACAGACAGACAGACAAAACGGGGACAATAGAGCATTTTTTTTCGAAAATGCTCTAAAAATTCAATAAACCAGTGTTACATTTGTGTTGGAGGAGGGTGCGCTAATGAGAAAGAAGCAAGGCACTTAAAAGTATACTCCCTTGCATTCGCGTGTGGAGTAGTGTGCGCAAATTATGTAAAGTTGGATGGTAGATTCAAAGTTTAATGGTCGGAGTTTGTTTTTGCTAAGCTCCTCTATCCATAATGAGGATTATCTTCTTTGGGATGAACTATACAAAATATGAACTTTATTTAATGTATTATTAAGTGTCCCTTAAATGTGTTTTGGCTACAATAATCTTTTCATGTTCTTTGGGACCATTTCGAATACATAGACATGCTATTTTTTGTATATAGACTGATTGTTAACGCGCTCAAATGTATATCATCATTTTCAACTCCAACTGCGTGCCTAATAGACGGTTCGGTAACGGGCCTTTGTTTACTAGTTTAATATAAATCACTCACGAAACTTAACATCTTCCGTATCACTGCAATAAAAAAAGAGTTAAGAACTTCTGTTTATTAAAATGTGTTCAAACTGTCTCACAACTTTTGACGTTCATTGGTGCAGAGCAAGTAATGGGTCATGGGTCAATGGGTCAAATAGGTCGCAAAATTGGATGGGTCACATGGGTCATGGGTCAATGTTCCCTGACCCACGACCCATCCTTAGTCTCCGCCCGACCCTAAAAAAACCCGTCGTCGCGAGATTTTTTTTTTATTTCAAAATGGTTTCCATGGCGACGCCGCCCTCTTGAAAATAACATTCAATGGGTCATGGGTCATGATGGATCTGGGTCAACAACTTGATGGGTCATATGGGTCATGGGTCAAGCTTAGTGACCCATTACATGCTCTGCATTGATACACATCACCTTCCCTCAATAATTTCTATGTTGAGCTGGTATGGGGAGGGGGTCGAGGTCGTAGCTCAGTTAACCCTAGGGACATCTGGAAGATAATTGGAGTCACAAAAACGATACCTGATATCTGATCCAGGAGACGATATTGAAGTCACACACACACACACACACACACACACCGTGGAGTCATACTCACTCGTGAAATCTTTAAAATGGTTGATTACAAAGTAATAACGTTTTCTTTTTTTTACAGTTACACGTATAAGCTAATCGATCTCTTAATTAGGCCTGGAGTTTTGTTCTGTATACGAGCTTTTAGAAATTATCCTCATATATATATATATATATATATATATATATATATATATTAAGACAAAAGAAATACCTTTAATACCGTTTCATCAAAGCTAGCTCTTTTATAATAATTACAATGAATTGTAATGAACAGTGCACCAGGATGAGTGTTAAAAGTCAAATGCATTTAAAGAAAGAAATGAGATTTAAAAAAAAAAACCCTGACAGAAATTAAAAGTTAAAGAAAAACAGAAAGAAAGACCGTATTTACATTTTGAAAAGACCTTATTTACATTGTGAATGACCATATATGTTGATTTTTTTTTTTGTTAGTCGTAACCTATTGCATGAGTAGATTCCCGGAAATCAGGAACATGTTTGTTTCAATGGAAATTTAAACATGCGCGTGGAGTCACGAAGCAGAAGACAAGAGACCTCTCCCGCCAATACCTTCGGAATCCCATGATCATTGTTGGGCTGGCTCATCTAACTCTTCTCCACCACGTACCCCTGTCCACCTAACGGGATCAAATCAACCGTAATGGAAAGCAGCTTTTCAGGGTCATATGTTTGTTTATATATTACAACGTCTGGGTCGACTTTTCTACACCGTAGAGAATGACGCAACAATCACAGGTCATCATGACATGGTGTGTTGTTAATATAAAACGTCTGGATGTGTTATTATATTTATTAATTTCTTTATATCTTTACTTTATATATATATATATATATATATATATATATACACTTACACACACAATATATAATCGTAAACACACAAACACACTAAAATGTAATAATAAACACTCAAAATAGAATCGTAAACACACACACACACACTCATAATATAATCGTAAACACACACACATAATATAATCGTAAACACACACATACACACACATATAATATGATCGTAAACACACACACACACACACACACCTAATATAATCGTATACACACACACATAATATAATCGTAAACACACACACACACACAAAATATAATCATAATTACACACACACACACACATACTATAATCGTAAATACATACACACACACATAATATAATCGTAAATACACACACACACACACATAATATAATCGTAAATACACACACACACACACACACACAATATAATCGTAAACACACACACACTGACACATAATTTTATTTACTCCACCCCCTCATTAGTTGACGTCAGAAGTGTAAACAATGATTAGATCTATTAATGGCTCCATACAAAGATTGTATTGTTGTTTCGTTTTCCCTTAATGTCATTAGCTGATTCTCTTACAATATCAAAGAGAAAACAATATGACAAATGCAGACAAGAAAGCAATGACACTTCATTGATCACATCTTGTTCATGAAATGAAAGTTTTAAACCATCTGTCTCGCGGACAAAGTTAAATTAGTTATTTTCTTGAGTTCATACAACTTAACAAATTTGAGATCCTAAATTTATTGACATTGAGGTTCTTTTTAAAAAAAATGTATTTGAACTTGAAGACTAATTTTCGAAATTGCTCGCATGTAGCTAAACATGGAGGTCGTCATATTGTTTGTTTTGGTATGATTCATGAATTCATTGTGCAATTAAAACAAAAGTATCAATTAGCTTAAACTAAAATGCATTAAAAAGGAAAATGATCTCACAGTAACTGTAGGCACCACGGGAGATATAACGGAGAAACTTTAACCATGGCCTGAAATATCCATTGTTCCCTACTGGGAAATAGAACTAGGGACTCTCGGGTCATTTTCTTTATCACACCACTATCCACGGAGGATCCCGGGTTTGAAATCAGGTGTGAACAAGTAATTTTTACAGATCATGGTAAAAGTTATCTCCATATCCCCTGTGGTGACTTCATGGCCATTGCACTATCGGCTACAGTTGGAATGAAAGAATGACAATATAGAGCAGTACCATATAGATTTATAGGACATAAGGGATAAGCATCTCATCCTTACAGGGATTTCACAGATAAGGACATCGAATCGCACTTTTCCAAGGAACTCTTAATTGTATCATTCTGTTTAGCTACCCCCTCTTCCCCCAGTGATGTATGCACGGCTCTGTTTACAATCGGCTATGTCTTGGAATCACTGTACTGTCTCTTATATCATTATTCACGTTATCACTGACATAGACCAACAGTATCCTGATATCATATGTCACCGTGGTCTGCAAACAACTTCACAAGCTGACATTGGGACAGTTTTAATGAGATGGGAGTTCAGAGACATGTTCATTAAGTCCCATACTGCTGTGAAACATTTTAGTTGATCAAGAAAGTTCTTCATGCTGTTCTTTCTGAGCGTGTGACGTTATATTTTAAACTAGCTGCAAGTACCCGGCTTTGCCCGGGTTTAAAATAAGGTTTTCTGTTTACCTCCTGTTTTCTCCCTACCCCCTCTCTATCTCCCTCCCTCTCTCTCTCCCACCCTCCCACTCCCTCCCTCCCCCTTTCTCTCCCTCCCTCCTCTCTCCCCTCTCCCTCTTCCCCCTCCCTCTTTACCCCTCTCTCTCCCTTCCTGCCCCCTCTCTCTCTTTCTCTCTCCCATCCTCTCTTTCTCTCCCCCCTTCCTCTCTCCCCCGTCCCTCCTTCCCTCTCTCCCCCATCCTCCCTCCCTCCTTCCCTCTCTCTCCCTCCCTGCCCCTCTCTCTCTTTATCTCTTCTTTCTCTCCTTCCCTCTCTACCCTCTCTCTCTCCCTCCCTACCCCCTCTCTCCCTCCATCCCTTTCTCTTTACCTCCCTACCTTTCTCTATCCCTCCTTCCCTCCCTCTCCCATCTCTTTCCCTGCTCCCCTATCTCTCTTTATCTATCTCTTTCCCTCCTTTTTCTCTGTACATTTTCTGGATCTTGAGTTTACTTACCGCTATTGTTTAGTAAAGTTTTCTCTAAAATGTTGTGTTCCGTGTACCAAAAGGAAAAAAAAAAAAA
This sequence comes from Bulinus truncatus, assembly GCA_021962125.1. Lineage (NCBI taxonomy): Eukaryota > Metazoa > Mollusca > Gastropoda > Planorbidae > Bulinus > Bulinus truncatus. Next base: position 73,764 of record JAGDYQ010000375.1, read on the forward strand.
AAACTACTTTATTATGCACTAAGGCAAGTTGTATCATCGGTGCGCAAGTTCATGTATCATCGGGAAGTGACGTCACAGAGCTTTTTTATTTATAGCGATGGCGTTCCCATACCGTGATTACTTTAATAAAGTAAAATACTAAAATAATTAATTACAATTAAACTACCCATTGAGATGGAACGAAACTTGTTTCATGACCTTTCCCATGTACCAAATTCCACGTTATTTGGTTGTCTGGATCTTGAGTTTTAAGGGAACAGACAGACAGACAGACAGCAAATGCGTCTTATTAGTATAGAGATTAAAGTGGAGATCAATTGTATTTATTTTAAAGTTATTAGTTATCTTAAAGTTGAGACACGTAATTTATGTTTAAGTTGAGACATGTTATTTATGTTAAAGCTGTAACCAATATTTTTAACTGTTTGCTGTTGCTTCCTGTTTTTGTTTGCTACTTTCTTTATACCCCCCCTATCCCTTTCTTTCTACTGCTTACGACGCAAATTATAACCAAACAATAACACAACCTTATTCAGAGATACAAGTGCATACAATTTAACCGGCATCTTAGTGTATGGTTTCACATGTTATAAATATGAAAAACAAAATGCACAAAAGCCTGGAAAGAATTTTATTTAATCGATATCATATACATTCATCCTGTGAATTAATTCGGAGCAAACTGTAATCGCATGTGCCTATTAGTAAAATGTAATCGCATGTGTATATTTGTAACTTTATATTTATTAAATCATATACAGTTGTACTTATTGTTTAACACTTAAACTACATAAATCTAAAAGAAATGTAAACATTTATAGCCATCTTATTAGAGACATGACCGTCCACGAAGCATGATCTCCCCAGATCCGCTGACCCCATATCACGACCCGTATAGCCCCATCCACATATCATGACCTCTTCAGATCCCCTGATCCCATATTACGACCCGTATAGCCCCATGCCCATATCATGACCTCTCCAGATCCCCTGATCCCATATTACGACCCGTCTACCCCCATCCCCATATCATGACCTGTCCAGATCCCCTGATCCCATATTACGACCCGTCTACCACCATATCCATATCCTGACCTCCCCATATCTCCTGACCCCAAATCACGACCCGTATACCCCCATATCCATAACATGAACTCCCCAGATCCCTACCCCATATAACGACCCGTCTACCCCCATCCCCATATCATGACCTCTCCAGATCCCCATGACCCCATATTACGACCCGTCTACCACCATCCCCATATCATGACCTCTCCAGATCCCCTGACCCCATATTACGACCCGTCTACCCCCATCCCCATATCATGACCTCTCGAGATCCCCATGACCCTATATTACGACCCATCTACCAACATCCCCATATCATGACCTCTCCAGATCCCATGACCCCATATTACGACCCGTCTACCCCCATCCCCATATCATGACCTCTCCAGATCCCCTGACCCCATATTACGACCCGTCTACCCCCATCCCCATATCATGACCTCCCCAGATCTCCTGACCCCAAATCACTACCCGTATACCCCCATATCCATAGCATGAACTCCCCAGATCCATACCCCATATTACGACCCCACCCCCATCCCCATATCATGACCAATGTTCCCACTAAGGTGTGGTATGAAGTGGGCGAAAAATTTTGTCCCTGAGCGACATTTTGTTTGATGCCAAAATTTGTGAGCGATTTAAGCAATGTCGTCCGTCGGAGTGAGCAATCGTACGTGTAGTATGAGCGACGCTCTGAATTACGTGTGAGCGATCGCTCACGCGCTCAGCTTAGAGGGAACACTGATCATGACCTCCCCAAATCCCCAGATCCCCTGACCCCATATCACGACCCGTCTACCCCCATCTTCATATCATGACCTCCCCAGATCCCCTGACCCCCCTATCACGACCCGTATACCCCCATTCCCATATCATGACCTCCCCAGATCCATTGACCGTATATCACGACCCGTCTACCCTCCCCCCCCATCTCCATATCTTGACCTCCACTCCCCCGTCCCCACGCTCACACTATAATAATTAAATCGTTGTTTCCATCTCTCGCCCTGACTGTGGTAGTCCATGGAGGGTTAAATGGAAAAGCTTTTTATTCTATTTAAGACATCATTAAGTCTTTGTATAAAACCCTCAAGAAGTCTCCTAATGGACGAATTGATCGATTGCGTCATTAAACAGCACATTGGTTTTCATTTCAGTACCTCTCGTCTTTAAATAGTTCATTTTATATCTTGAACAAAAAAATATAGAAACACGGTAAATATTTCTCATTATGAGATTTTGTTTTTTCATAAATTTAAATATTTTTATGACTACATTTTACTGTATATTTACTATTTATATAGTTATTTAAAAGTTTTACACATTTTAAGGAATTATTCGTCAATTTATAATTTTGTTTTTTTTTAGTTTTTATGTTGTAAGTAGATGTAATGTCAACGTGTACAATGTTTTTGTGAGATGTGGGAATTCCCGTAACTGTAACGGTCACGTGGCTCGATTAAAAATAAATTGTATTGTAATATACTACGTCAGTCTATAGCTTATCGTCAGGCTGCTTTGAAACCGACTACGGTACCCCTGATGGTCAAAGGGGCCCTATTCCTCTATATAGTCCTATCAAATCTGATTCTATAGGGCCCCCAAATATCTCTGCATAGGGCCACAAAAAAAAAAAAAAATAAAAACCGTCTGTATTCGGTAAGTTTTCTTAGCGGCAGTAATTTGTCTAACATTGTCTTAGGCTTCACCACATTTATACCAGTGACCAATGGCCGTAAAGAGGATAGCTGTTTACCTTTTCCAGTATTTTGTAATATTTTGAAATTAAAAAAAAAAACCAATCAACCGAATTTCGTTTCTCTTGAAATAGAATTGGTCCAAGACAACCTAAGACACGCAACTATGTACCGCTCAAGGGACGAAACTCATTGATAAATTACAACTTCTTTGCTTCTCAAAAGAGAAAAAAAAACTCTTTAAAGTGCTTAATTACTTATATAGGAGTGTTTCGTTTATGAAAGCTGACTATTGTAGTAAGTGATTCACATGAAGTTGTCAACAAATATTAGGTTTCCTGTTGAATGTGACACTCCGTTGTGTGTTAGTGTTCTTGTGTGTGTTGCCAAATTTGCAGTTTTACCACCAAAATAAATTCCACATCTAGTTTTAGAACTTAAATACGTTGTCACTTTGTTTCTGCTTTAATTCTGTTTACATGTGTGTTTGTTTGTATGTGTGTGTGTGTGTGTGTGTTTGTTGTGTGTAATTGTGTGTATGATTGTATGTGTGTCTGTTTGTATTACTGTGTTTGTTTTTATGTGTGTTTGTGTGTATGTGCGTTAGTGTTTTTGTGTGTTTGTATTTGTGTTTGTTTGTGTTACTGTGTTTTTTTGTATGTGTGTTTGTTTGCATGTGCGTGTTTGTTTGCATGTGTGTGTTTGTTTGCATGTGTGTGTTTGTGTGTATGTGTTTGTGGTAGTGTATGTTTGTTTGTATGTGTGTCTTGTTTGTATGCGTGTTTGATTGTATGTTTGTGTCTTTGTTTGAATGTGTGTTTGTTTATATGTGTGCGTGTTTTTTGTGTGTGAGTCTTTGTAAATGTGTCCTTGCTTGAGTGCGTGTATGCATGTGTATGTGTCTTCGTTTGTATGTGTTTGTGTGCGACTGTGTGTGTGTCTGTGAGTGCTTGTGTTTTCGTGTTAGGGTTTGTTTTTTATGTTTGGGCATTTGCGTGTGTGTTTGTGTGTATGTGTGTACAAATTAAATGAGTGAAAAATTAAAGTTTTAAAACTAAACAAGAAACATGTAAAATGGCAAAGTTGTAACAAATATCACTTACAAATAAATTCTATTATTGTAAAATGTATGTGTTTTCAAGAATTAACTCCCTTGAATTTATCGATATTTTTTTTTTTTAGTAAGTGCATGTAACGCTGTAAAAAAAAAAGCCTGGCATTTATAAATGTCGGAAAGATAGATGCTAAGTCAAATTTAAAGTCCGATGCTTCTGGCACATACCCGTAGTTCCAACTTTTAAGGAAGCCCCACAAAGCTTAAAGCATTGGTATTGAATCTGTTAGGCCTAAATTACATTCTTTATTATGTTTTTTTTCTTTAACTAATGGAGCCTCTGCCTTTGATATATTGTAACATAAATTATATATTCTCATTTCGACATAATGTAACAGAAATATCAAACTGGAATATTATTAATAACTGCTTCTCGCCCACTGATACAAACTAATAATATAAAAAAAATGTAGTATACACAATTATTACATTTGTTTTAATCAATATCATTATCAAAAGTTTGTATTAAACTCGGTATCACACGACTCGACTATGTTTCGAGACAGCAAGTCACACAGACACAATGACCAAACCATCACAACATCTATCGATGTAATAAGTCAAGTGATCAGTTTTAAGTCCAATTGTCAAATGTATCTTAACTGAATTCAAATTTATCTCATGTTTAGTTTTCTGCTGTACTAGTTTTTTTTTTACTCCGGTTCAAGTAATTAGCCTACTAAGACTAATTATATAAGTCTAACATTAGTAACATTAGGTACTTCGATGACGATGAGAAAATTCAAAACAGTAATATAAAAGTTTAATATGTTTAATTCGATAGAGCTGGTTGCAAGCTTTCCAATGATACCACACTTAGTGTTCTGTCTTTTAGAACAGATGTTATAATTTTTTTCTGGTATAAAAAGGGGGGGGGGGGTCACTTTTACATAACATAAGGAATATAAAAAAAAAAACTTTGACCAAAGTCTCAATGAGCTGCAGATAAAATTGCACAGTTTTTTATCTATAGAATGTATATACTCCAAATTTCCAACATAAATACTTTGATGTGTTTTGTTTATTGTCCAGTATTAATAAAGTTATTAAAAAATAAACAAAACAAAAATATTTTTATTTAGAATTTGAAGGCCGAAACTCGCCAAGAAAAACATTTTTATACTAAAAAAACTGTAACTACTAAAGGTGCAGGCCTCAAATTTTCAATTTAGATCCTTGAGTGAAAGTTAAGTAATGTACATTATCATATCAAGCCTTCATTTAAAAACAAAAACTTATCTTTTTTTTAATTTGAAGTTCAAGATTAACATTTTAATGCTAAAAATTTCTTTTAACTTTTGAACCATGAAAGATGGAAGCCTGAAACTTTCAATTTAAATACTTTAATGAATGATGATTAATGTGCCTTATTAAGAAAATTTTGATCTTGAAAAAAAAATTAAAACATTTTTTTTTAATCTGACGTCAGCCGAGAATGAATTTTTATTATAGAAAATGTAAAACTTTTAAGCTATTTAAGTTATAGGCCTCAATCTTTTTTTTTATTATTCAAAACAGTACAATGAGGATAATTAACTCAAGGCATGGTATTGATTTTAAACATTTTATTTTATTAAACACTTTACAAAAATAAAGCTGATTGCGGTGGCCGACTGCTGGCATTTTCATTGCCATTTATTATATTTGGTGCATAAGAAAAGAATACATGATTAGAATTTTCTGCACCTATTTTTAGTCCCCGTTTTGTCTGTCCGTCCGTCATCACCCTAGATCTCAACAACCATAAGTCCTAGACCCATGATGTATATATCATTTTGTAGGTCTTGGCCTGCCAAGAAATGACTTTTTTTCCATTTCGCGATCTGACCTCTCAGGGCCGTAAAAGGGGCCTTAGTACCGTTTTTTACTATAAAAGCTATATTAATAAATGAGCGCTATATCTCAGCAACTATAAGTCCTAGACCCATGATGTATATATCATTTTGTAGGTCTTGGCCTGCCATGTGTACATCAAAAGTTCATTTCGCGATAGGACCTCTGAGGGCCGGGCTTCAGGGCTCCTAAGGGGCTTATATATTATATATACACCTTGTACGTTCAATAACCCGTTCATTTGGTGCGAAATACTGCAGCACGTAGTTTCACCAAGATTTACTAAGAAACTCATCAAATGAAATAGTAAGCTTGTGTTCTGAGTTTAATTGAAAGTATCAGAGCTATGCAACAATTGACGGAGTTTTCGGACGATTAAATGACTACAATTTCGAATGTTTTCAATTATGAGTCCTATTTCAGTAACCACAAACCACTTGTAGTTAGATTTAAGAGACAATAATTTTTTTTCAAATATAAAGAAACGTCTTTATAATTCTTTTTTTACAGATATATCCATTACACAATTGAATTTATAAACATTTCCAAAATTTACAAATATTTACTGAAAGCTAACAAACGTACTGATACATAATACGAAAATGCGCTAACACGTCCTGTGTCCAGAATGGAACAGGCTTAATTGCTTGTTTTAAAACACTTTCAAGTTTCACTTAAAGTTCCCATTTGTCAACTAAGTCATTTCTGGACATCTGTATCTGCATGAATATTATTACTATTAGTCTAATACTAAAACCCTCTCTTAAAAACTAAACTAGACTAGACTATTATGTATTATCCAAGTAGACATTATTTAACAAAAAAATAATAATATTATTCTTAAGTCTTTCATTGTAGACCTAATTACAAATAAAATGGGTTACTAGAGTAAAAAAAAAAATTTTCTTGATATATGTTGACTAATGTTGACTTTTAAAACTTATCATTCTTCTAATACTACTTCTCAAGTTTAATTGTCTCTTATACTAGCAATTAGTTATTAGTAAACATTAGCTGGCTAATTTACATACTGTTTGGTAGTATAATCACACATACAAACAAACACAGACACATAAACAAGCACACAGAAACACACACACAAATGAAAACACATATTAGAATAAACACACACATATTGAATTACTCACAAAGACAAACACACAAACATAGTAACAAACACACCCATACAAACGCACACATATACAAACAAACACACAAACAACCACATACTCAGACTAAAACAAACACACATACAAAAAATCAAACAAACACACACATACACATCCCCATCAGTAATGATTTCACAAATATTATTTACAACAAGTTGGACTTACTGAAATGCACACAAAAAATTAGACAACCAGCTGTAATAATAAATGTCTCATGGGTTTTCTTTCCGCTGGGAAATTTCATTTTTTGTCTCTAGCAAAAAAAAACAACAAAAAATAAAAAAAAATGTATGACAAAATGTGTTTTTTTTCCAATCATGTTTCGAGCTACATTGACCTTGCACAACAGAAGTGACGACATGCAAATGTCCAGTGTGCTACATCTCATGAAAATGTCGAGTGTGATACATCTCATGAAAATGTCCAGTGTGCTACAGCTCATGAAAATGTCTAATGTGCTACATGCCATGAAAATGTCCAGTTCTTAATTCCACTAAGATTCATAAAATAATTTTTTTATAATGAGAAATCACACGAGGTACAAAAAATTACAAAATTAAAATAAAAAAAAAACGACAATATAATTTTTTCGTGCGAAGTTTTGATTTTAACTTTAAGAAAGTTAGAGCTTGATGGAGTTTGTATGAGACTTGATGGAGTTTGTGTGAGACTTGATGGAGTTTGTGTGAGACTTGATGGAGTTTGTGTAAGACTTGATGGAGTTTGTGTGAGACTTGATACTTTGTGTGAGACTTGATGGAGTTTGTGTGAGACTTGATGGAGTTTGTGTGAGACTTGGTGGAGTTTGTGTGAGATGGAGTTTGTGTGAGACTTGATGGAGTTTGTGTGAGACTTGATGGATTTTGGATGAGATGGAGTTTGTGTGAGACTTGATGGAGTTTGTGTGAGACTTGATGGAGTTTGTGTGAGACTTGATGGAGTTTGTGAGAGACTTGATGGTTTGTGTGAGACTTGATGGAGTTTGTGTGAGACTTGATGGTGTTTGTGTGAGACTTGATGAAGTTTGTGTGAGACTTGATGGTTTGTGTGAGTCTTGATGGAGTTTGTGTGAGACTTGATGGAGTTTGTGTGAGACTTGATGGAGTTTGTGTGAGACTTAATGGAGGTTGTGTGAGACTTGATGGAGGTTGTGTAAGACTTGATGGAGTTTGTGTGAGACTTGATGGAGTTTGTGTGAGACTTGATGGAGTTTGTGTGAGACTTAATGGAGTTTGTGTGAGACATGATGGAGGTTGTGTGAGACTTGATGGAGTTTGTGTGAGACTTGATGGAGTTTGTGGGGAAGTGTGTTGGGGAGAATTAATATCATTACTAGCATTAGAGTCACACGGGGCGGGCTAGAAATAAAACTGTGCCTTATTCACGTAGCAAAACTACTAAAAGTGTGAAAAATGCCTTTGCTTTGACCACCCTCACCTTCCTCTTTAGTTACGTCACTAAGGAAAAGTTGTGTGAATATGTAGGGGTGTTTGCGGGTGGCTGCATGTTTTAGCAATATAGACTGACATTTAGACTGACATATAGACTGACATGTAGACTGACATAAAGACTGACATATAGACTGACATTTAAATTGACATATAGACTGACATGTAGATTGACATTTAGACTGACATATAGACTGACATGTAGATTGACATTTAGACTGACATATAGACTGACATATGGACTGACATATGGACTGACATATAGACTAGATCAGGGATGCCAATTACAGGCTTTGCACGATAGGGCATTTTTCTGTAACAATAAACAAATTTAAAATATTATTATCAATATATATATATCGTAGTTACTTTTGATATGTTGTCTGTTCTAATTTTTCCCTCTATTCAACAACCCAGGCAGTTCAGTTCTGTTGACGTATTACATCGTGAGATGATTGCTAGTGATTCAATCAATGACTATCTTTAAATGACTTATGTAGATCAAATTTGAAATACTTGCCCGTTGTTGTCAACTTATATACCTACAGATACTTCCTAGTTTTATTTTTCTTTAATTTTTTTTAATAGTTTGTCGTGTTTGTGTGGTTGAGTTTGTATATACCTGTGTGTGTTTATATATTTTATTACTGATACGTACATTTTTTTAGTTTAAGTATATATTTGTGTATATATTTGAGTATATATTTGTATATATTTGAGTATATATTTTTATATATTTGAGTTTATATTTTTGTATATATTGAAGTAAATATTTTTGTATAAATTTGAGTATATATTTCAGTATATATTTGAGTATATATTTGGGTATATATTTGAGTATATATTTGAGTATATTTGAGTATATATTTGAGTATATATTTGAGTATATATTTGAGTATATTTGAGTGTATATTTCAGTATATATTTAAGCATATATATGAGCATATATTTCAGTTTATATTTGAGTATATATTTGAGTATATTTGAGTATATATTAGAGTATATATTTAAATATATATTTGAGTATATTTGAGTATATATTTGAATATATATTTGAGTATTATATTTGAGTATATTTGAGTATATATTTGAATATATATTTGAGTATTATATTTGAGCATATATTTGAGTATATTTGAGTATATATTTCAGTATATATTTGAGTTTATATTTGAGTATATATTTGAGTATATTTGAGTATATATTTGAGTATATATTTGAGTATTATATTTTTTAGCTCATAATTGAAGATATTTTTATATTTTATACTTCAAAAAAAAAAAAAAAAGAATTATATACATCAGAACTTATGACGTCAAATAAGACATTAGTTTTGGTCCTCAGCCTTGAACTTGTATATTTTGGCGCCAGGTCTAACCGTGACTCAACTAACATGTTTACAATCTAATCAATGTACACAACCTTCAACTTTGACGTTAAAAGATTGATATAAAAACACGCCTTACTACTATTATTTTGCATTACTCTATGTTTTCAAATGTACTTTTATTTTGGCAAAATTGGATTAACCGGAAATGACACCGAGAGGCTAGTATAATTAGACTGCACTTTATTAGGCAGTTATTTTTAGAGAATGGGTGAGTTGGAGGGGAATAGGGGAGTTGGAGGGGAATAGGGGAGGTGGAGGGAATAGGGGAGGTGGAGGGAAGTGGGGAGGTGGAGGGAATAGGGAAGATTGAGGGAATACGGGAGATTGAGGGAATACGGGAGGTGGAGGCAATAAGGGAGGTGGAGGGAATAGGGGAGGTGGAGAGAATAGGAGAGGTGGAGGGAATAGGGGAGGTGGAGATGGATTAGCACAGAAAAAGTTCACCCCCACCCCAACAGTAGATCACCCCCCCACTGCCCACGCACACATAGCTTCTATAGCTGTGGTGAGTGGTGTTGGACCTACATGAGTAATAGCTAACAGATCCCAAACAATATTGACGCATGTAGACATCATTGCAAGTAGAGCTCTCCGGGTTGACCATAATAATTTAACATCAAATAAGTTGTAACATCAAAGTATGTAAATATCAGATTAGGCTAGAGAATTTAAAGTTGGCTCAGAGATGGTTTTAATTATCTGGCCACTTAGTAGCGGAAGTGAAAACATTAGTTTAGAACAGACGATAGATTTTGGTAGAGAGCTTTCTACATGTGATTCGTCTCATACATATGTGGACACTTGATATAATTTAATATACAACTACCAGAAGCAGAAGTAAAATATAAATTATATACATACAACAGTTCAACAAAAACTTAACCATGACAACTATTTAGTTTAGCTGAGCTTCTTATAGAAAGAGGTTTTACATTCCTTCAACTAATGAAATTTTACATTTCGTCATTACGTTGTATCTACAAACAAGCAATTTCAGTCTTTTCCGTTTCGGACAAAGGACATTTAAGAGCATTTGCGTGTAAGCAGTGGCTACGGTTACGCCGGACTAAATCCGTATTTTTTTATTCGGGTTACAACCATAGATTTTTGCTCCACGTGTATGGGTTTTGATAAATAGAGAGGGAAGTAATCATGTTGAATAACTGTTACAAAAATCAATAATGATTACGCCCCTTTGATTAGCTTTTATTATTTATATTTAAAATATAAGCAAAAACGGTACCTAAAAAACTCTTATATTCGGCCCTGAGAGATAAGATCGCAAAATGGACTTTTGATGTACACTTAGCAGGCCAAGACCTACAAAATGATATATACATCATGGGTCTAGGACTTATGGTTGCTGAGATATAGGGCGCTCCTTTATTAATATAGCTTATATAGTAAAAAAACGGTACTTAAAACGCCCCCCCTTTTTCGGCCGTCAGAGGTCAGATCGCGAAATGGACAAATTTTTTTACTTGGAAGGCTAAGACCTACAAAATGATATACACATCATGGGTCTAGGACTTATGGTTGTTGAGATCTAGGGTGATGACGGACAGACAGACAGACAAAACGAGGACAATAGAGTATTTTTTTTTCGAAAATGCTCTAAAAATACAAGTAATGAATTCTACAAAGGTTATCATAAAAATACATGAGTTACCACATTCTGTAATATGAATTTCTACCTTCTGTAACTATTTTAAAGTACGTCTGGCAATGAGATATCTTTAGTTTGTGCTTACGAAAAGAGACTTCAATAGATGTAAGGGGCAATAACCCGTGGGGAAGGGAAGTCTCTTATTTTGTCTATTTATAAAATCAGCTCTGTTGTTATATTGCATTGTTGTGGTTGTTTTCTGTCTTCTCGTTCTCCATTGCTATTTGTTATTATCAACTAACTCTAGTCTGCATGGAGTTTTCACGAAGTACTGTTCCGCGTCCTGTTTCCCAGACCTTTTTCAATAAAAACAGGTCATTTAAAAAAAATCTCTAGAAAAAAATATTCATTCTCCAAATAGCAAACAGGTTTGTGTCGGAATTTTTATTATCACCTTCTACCCTCTCACCCCTATTGAACCCTCTCACCCTATTCCATCACCCCAAAATGGTGCTTACCAATCAGTCATAAGAAAGGATTAACATATTTAAAGTACCACACCCACTTCAAGCCTATATCCGTTACGTCAGACAATATTTTTATTAATATTATAAATGGGAAGTTAATTTTTATTATGGTCTCTTTTTAATGTTGTTACATTTGTATCACCCGCACCCCTTGTTATGTAGCCATATTTGGCTATTATATCAACACGATCTCCTTTTTTATGTAGCCATATTTGGCTATTATATCAACACGATCTCCTTGTTATGTAGCCATATTTGGCTATTATATCAACACGATCTCCTTGTTATGTAGCCATATTTGGCTATTATATCAACACGATCTCCTTATTTTGTAGCCATATTTGGCTATTATATTAACACGATCTCCTTATTATGTAGCCATATTTGGCTATTATATCAACACGATCTCCTTGTTATGTAGCCATATTTGGCTATTATATTAACACGATCTCCTTATTATTTAGACATATTTGGCTATTATATTAACACGATCTCCTTATTATGTAGACATATTTGGCTATTATATTAACACGATCTCCTTATTATGTAGACATATTTGGCTATTATATTAACACGATCTCCTTATTATGTAGACATATTTGGCTATTATATTAACTCATTCTCCTTGTTATGTAGGGATTGTCTTAACACTTAATCTACAAACTTTCATAAAGATTTTTCCCTTCCTCCTTCCCAACCTTTTTTTTTTTGGAGCCCCATCTGCTTTTGACACAGAGACAAAATTGATTTGTAGATTGATAAGAAAAATATTTAATATGAATAAGATAAGTTGAATTCGAATTAAAAAAATACAAAAAAATGCGTCAAGTAAAATTCAAGTCCGTGTCTAAGAGTCTTTAGTTGTTCGCGATATCCCAATCATTGTCTCTGTACTGCTTTCATCACCCAATATCTCAGCTGATTCAATATTAAATAAAGTTCTAATCTGTATATCATCCAAGATCATCAAATAAATAGTAAAATTTTTAAAAATAAATAAATTCCGATCATTTTTGCTAACTTTTCAAGCTGCTAAGATTAACATTTTATAGATCGTAAATAACTATCACAAAATCAATTTAGCCGAAAAACTCGACAAGCATTAATAATAAAACCAATGAACTTCAGGAAATTCGCATTATTGTTAAATTCTGACACTGCATAGTGATTTGATTCCATGATAAATTTGTTATGTAAACATGAGAGGTAGGTTAGCGGTATGAGAAAAATCGTAACGAGCGGCTATTATTCTATTATTTGTGCCACTCCTTTGTGTGTTAGTGTTCTTGTGTGTGCTGCAGAACTTGCAGTTTTACCAGTAAAAAAATATTCCCCATCTTGTTTGAGAACTTAAATACATTGTTTCTGCGATATTTCTGTTTACATGTGTGTTTGTTTGTTTGTGTGTGTGTGTGTGTTTGTTTGCATGTGTGTTTGTCTGAATTTTTTTACGTTTGTGTTTGTATTTTTGTTAGTTTGTATGTGTGTGTTTGTTTGTATATGTGTTTGTTCGCATGTGTGTGATTGATTGTATGTGTTTGTGGTAGTGTATGTTTGTTTGTATGTGTGTTTGTTTGTATTCGTGTTTGTTTGCATGTGCGTGTTTGTTTGTATGTGTTTGTGGTAGTGTATGTTTGTTTGTATATGTGTTTCTTCTTATGTGTGTGTTTGTTTGCATGTGTTTGTGGTAGTGTACGTTTTTTGTATGTGTGTTTGTTTGCATGTGTGTGTTTGTGTGTATGTGTTTGTAGTAGTGTATGTTTGTCTGTATGTGTGTTTGGGTGTATGTGTTTGTGGTAGTGTATGTAGTAATTTGTATGTTTGTTTTTTTGTATGTGTGTGTTTGTTTGTATGTGTTTTTGTTAGTTTATGTATGTTTGTAGGTGTGTTTGATTGTATGCACGTTTGTTTGTATGCGTGTGTCTTTGTTTGTATGTGCGTGTGTTTATTTGTGTGCATGTTTTTGTTTGTGATTGTTTGTTTGTTTGCGTGTATGTTTGTGTATGTGTCTTTGTTTGCGTGTGTGTTACTGTGTGTTTTTTGTGTGTCTGTGTTTGTTTGTTTGTTCGTGTTTGTTACATGTGGGTTTGTTTGTATGTTTGTGTATTCGTGTGATTGTTTGATTGTATGTGTGTGAGTGTGTGATTGTGTGTATGTTTAATTGTATCTGTGTGCGTTTGCATGGGTGTATTTTTAGTATGTGTTTGTGTGTGTCTTTGTTTGTGTCTGTTTGTATGTGTGTGTGTTTGTTTGTATATGTGTGCGTTTGTGTGTGATTGTTAGTATACACATACTAACACATACACACATACCTTTGTGTGTTTGTGTGTGTGTTTAATGTTTTATTGACTAAAGCTAGGTTAAAGAATGCAACTCTACGTCTACTTCAAATAACGGGTACTACTAAAGGACAAAGCGGATGACGGTTATGCTGTAATCCTGATCAACATAAATCGAGTTCGTAATTTCAAAGATTGATTAGAAACATAGTCATGCCGTCGTATTCATCTTTATAAATTATTATGATATTTTAATTTTTTAAATTTATTTCTAATTGTTAAGATCGCTAGCCCACCCATACCACAGCTACCCCGACTCTTACCACAGCTAACCCCACCCATACCACAACTAACCCATCCAAACCACAGCTAACCCCACCCATACCACATCTACCCCCAACCATACCACATCTACCACCGCCCATACCACAGCTAACCCCACACATACCACATCTACCCCCACCCATACCACATCTACCACCGCCCATACCACAGCTAACCCCACCCATACCACATCTACCCCCACCCATACCACATCTACCCCCACCCATACCACATCTACCCCCATATTATGTTCCCCTCATCCCCACCCCCTTAAGGGCTGTGGTTAGCGAAGCGTGATCAAAGCGCTCGGGAGCTGGACAAAGGTACGAACTTCCCGCCCTTGGTCACCAACCAGCAACAAAGTCCAACTGGACTTAGGTAAAACCTGGGAGTCAGGCTTTGATGTCCAAAACGCCCCTCCCCCTTTTACCCACCCACCTTTATCGGGGACCTAAAGTCCATGCAAACGAACAAAAACCAGTTTTTAGTTAGTTGGCAGTCAGTGATTGGTCGGAGTTTTGACTAGAGTATTAGAGTTAAAGTTTAGAGTCGTACAGTCACAAGTAGTTTTGAATAAAGTTCAATTATTTTTATACTTTACACTAATACGTTTTGACTTATCTGTGTATATGACTGTGTGCTTGGAAATCCAGCAATAATTTAAGGAATATATAGAAAGAACTCGTTACACTAATTGTATCTTGACTAAACGTTTAAAGCATCTAACATTGTTTAACTTCCAGTTTAATATTTCTGTTACATTATGTCGAAATGAGAATATATAATTTATGTTACAATATATCAAAAGGCAGAGGCTCCATTAGTTAAAGAAAAAAATAAATAAAAAAGAAAGTAATTTAACAGATTCAATACCAACGCTTTAAGCTTCGTGGGGCTTCCTCAAACGTTGGAACTACGGGTGTGTGCCAGAATTATCGGACTTTAAATTTGACTCAACATCTATCTTTCCGACATTTATAAATGTCAGGCTGTGCTTTTTTAAAGCATGACATGCACTTACTAATAATAAAATATTGATAAATTCAAGGGAGTTAATTCTTTTAAACTCATAGTTTTTACAATAAGAGAATTCTTTTATTTTAAAAAAAAGATATTTGTTACAGCATTGCAATTTTTCTTGTTACCGGTTTATTATTAAGACTTCTTTTTACTCATCAAATTTGTAACTATCACCGGTCTTTAAATTTAAGGTCAAGATGTTAATTTACTAAAACCCATGAATATTACAATAAAAGAGTATATAGATTTTAAAGTGATAATTTATATGTCAACAAATCGTAGTGCTCAGATTTACCGAGTTGGTAAATTACTACTCAACACAAATCAAACAGCAGACGTATATTCCGTTGAGTCGTAGTGTAAAATCAGTTAAAAGGCTTCTTGTGTGTCAATATAAATACCATCGTTTGAAGATAGGTAATTTACAGCCGTAATTTTATTATAATTTATTGATAAATAACAGCTACTGCTACGGCATTGGTTAAGTATCATGGATAAATAACAGCTACATCATTTGTCCTATTGAAGTTTCATCGGTATATAATTGCTACAGCCGTGGTCAGATTGAAGCTTGATTGACAAAAAACTGCCGCAGCAGTTGCCTGATTCAGATGTTGTAGACATCGTTCTATGAAGCAGAAACAAAATTGTCTTCTGAATCCCCTATTTGAAGTGATTAAAAAAAACATTTGAACTTAAAGCATAAAAATGTGAAGACATAAGAAATGAACTAGATTGATATGTCTACAAGGGATTCCTTCAAGGTATCTTTACATTTTGTTATCAAACTAAACCATTCTCACCCATCAGTAATTATTTCACAAATATTACATACAGAAAGTTGGACTCACTAAAAGAAACACAAAAAAAAAAAAATTAGACAACCAACTGTAAAATTAAAAAAAAAAAATAATTTAACGCAGTGGCTACGGTTAGGTCCGACCGAACCCGTAATTTTTTTTTCGGGTACCAGCCATACTTATTATTGCATATTTTTTTTTTGTTATCGGGGCTAGGACTAGGGTTAGGGTTAGGAATAGGGTTAGGATTAGGGTTAGGGATAGGGATAGAGATAGGGTTAGGATCCAGCTAAAGCTATCTAAATATAACGGCCGAGTCGCTGCACTGAGCTATATAACAACATATAAGTCACTGCACTAACCCTATTCCTTACACTAATCCTAACCCTATTCCTAACCCTCACACTAGCCCCGAAAACAAAAAATATGCCCGAAAACAAAACAAAAAAAAATATGCATTAATAAGTATGGCTGTTACCCGAAAAAAAAATACGGGTTCGGTCGGTCTGAACCGTAGCCACTGCGATACAATAAATTGTCTGTTGGTTTCTCTTTTCGCTGGGAAAATTTAATTTTTTTGTCTTTAGCAAAAAAAAAAAAATCAACTACAAGAAAAAAACATGAACAACAACAAATAATGAAATTGTTTTGTCAAAATGTTTTGTTTCGAGCTACATTGACCTGGGATAGCGGAAGTGCATGCAAATGTCGAGTGTGCTACATCTCATGAAAATGTCCAGTGTGCTATATCTCATAAAAATCTCGAGCGTGCTACATGTCATGAAAAAGTCGAGTGTGCTAAGTCTCATAACAATGTCGAGCGTGCTAAATGTCACGAAAATGTCAAGTACTTCATTCCAATTAGATTCATAAAATATTTTTTTTAGAATGGAGAATCACACAAGGTACAAAAAAATAAATAAATAATAAAATTTAAAAAAGGACAATATTACGTTTCGTGCAAATTTTATTTTTAATTTTGATAAAATTTAAGCTGCCAACTCTTCCGCAAAATAATTATCCACAAGTGAATTAAAAATATCTAAACAAACATATATATATATATATATATATATATATATATATATATATATGTATATAATATCAAATAATCAAGATTCTATGTATATAATGAAAAGAAAAAAATAAATGTATTTCGATTTCAATATAAATAACCCAAGTTGGCAATCCTGATGAACATTTTATTTCAGTTTGATTTGTTTTGTTTCTTTTCATAGTGTTTTGAATTCATTTTTTGGGTTTTTGTTGATTTAGTGAACTTGAAATTTTTATTGATACTAACTCGGTACCCGAGGAGGAAAGGGAGTGGGATTGGGGGTGAGGTGTGGGGGGGGGGGGGCTGTGGATAGAGAAAGCTTGGAAGGAAGGCAAGACCTCCGATAGTAGATCGAACATATAGACAGTAGGGACACAAACTGTTTTTTTTTTATTATTTCCTTAACCCTTAGAGATAATTCTTGAGAAACCAATCAATGAATGAAACTTTATAAAAGGAGTGACGTCATAGTGAGGAAAGAGCGGGAGGGGATGATGGGGAAAAATAGTCAATGTGTGAGACTTGATGGAGTTTGTGTGAGACTTGATGGAGTTTGTGTGAGACTTGATGGAGTTTGTGTGAGACTTGATGGAGCTTGTTGGAGACGTGATGGAGTTTGTGTGAGACTTGATGGAGTTTGTGTGAGACTTGATGGAGTTTGTGTGAGACTTGATGGAGTTTGTGTGAGACTTGATGGGGTTTGTGTGAGACTTGATGGGGTTTGTGTGAGACTTGATGGAGTTTGTGTGGACGTGTGTTGGGGAGAATTATTAGCGTTACTAACATTACAGTCACACGGGGCGTGCTAAAAATAAAACTGCCTTTTTTCTGGCTAAAATACTAAAAGGGTAAAAATTGCCGCCCCTGGCTTTGGACCACCCTCACCTTCCTCTTTAGTTACGCCACTAGGGAAAAGTTGTGTGAGTATGTGGGGGTGTGTTTGTGTGTGGGGGGGAAGGTGGCTGCATGTTTCAGCAATATAGACTGACATAAAGACAAGATCAGGGATGGCAATTAAAGGCTTGGCACGCTAGGGCATTTTTTCGTCACAATAAAGAAATTTAAAATATCATTATCCATATATATATATATATATATATATATATATATATATATATATATATATATATATACATATATATTAGGGAGCGACCGATAATCGGATCGGTATCGGACCGATATTGGCACTATCGGTTAATATCGGATTGGCCGATTTTTGTAGGGTGCGACCGATAGTCGGACCGATATTGGCACTATGGGTAAATTAACGGTCAGGCCGTTTTTGGCTGTCGATAGATTTTTTTTTTTTTCACAAATCTAGTAACTCTAAACTGGTTTTGGTTTAAAGACTTAAAGTTAACTTACAGACTTCCAGTTAACTGTTCACCTGAGTGAAGTGATTTACTGATGTTTTTAATTTTGCAAACTTTTTTAAAAAATCTGCTACAAGTAAATTCAGTACAAATTACAAAGATTAACGAAGAAAATTATTTTAATTTCATCACAACTTTTACAAGTTAGTAAAGTTACAAATAACAATTAATACATTTTTACTTTTTTAGTTTGACATTAATTATTTATAACTTTATCCTTTTTTTCTGTTTGTGTACAAGTAAAAAGTAAAAACAAAAAAATTGTTTGTTATTAGTTTAATTTTAAACAATAAACATGCAGATTTCAGAGATAATGCAGGCATGGTTTGTGTTTCTGACTTCGGTCGTCTGTTATGTACCTGTGTGTGTTTGTATATTTTATTACCGATACGTACATATTTTTAGTTTGAGTATATATTTGAGTATTATATTTTTGAGTTTCTACCTGAAGATATATTTACATTTTATATTTTAAAAAAAGAATTATATACATGACATCAAATAAGACATTTGTTTTGGTCCTCAGCCATGAAATGTATATTTTGCACCTGGTCTCACTCTGACTCAACTAACATGTTTACAATGTAATCAATGTACATAACCTTCAACTTTGACATTACAAGATTGATATAAAAACACGCCTTACTAATATTATTTTGCATTACTCTATGTTTACAAATGTACTTTTATTTTGGCAAAATTAGATTAACCGGAAATGACACCGAGAGACTAGTATAATTAGACTGAAGTTTATTGAGCTGTTATTTTGGGGAATTGGGAAGGTGGTGGGGAATAGGGAGGTGGAGGGGAATAGGGAATGTGAAGAGGGATTACCACACAAAAAAAGCTCAAGGGCCTGAAGTCGTAAGCAACACAGCCTGGGTCAGTATCTGGGGCTAACTTACCATGCCCCTCACCCCCACCCCAACAGTAGATCACCCCCCCCCCCACTGCCCACGCACACATAGCTTCTATAGCTGTGGTGAGTGGTGTTGGACCTACATGAGTAATAGCTAACAGATCCCAAACAATATTGACGCATGAACACATGTTCTCCGGGTTGACCATAATAATTCAACATCAATGAAGTTGTAACATCAAAGTATTTAGTTTAGCTGAGTTTCGTATAGAAAAAAAAATGTCATATGCGAAAGAGGTTTTACATTCATTCAGCGAATGAAATTTTACATTTTGCCATTAAGTTGTATCAACAAAAAATACAAATAACAAATTCTACAAAGGTTGTCTTAAAAATACATGAATTTCCACATTCTGTAACTATTTTAAAGTACGTCTGGCAATCAGACATTTTTAGTTTGTGCTCACGAAAAGAGACTTCAATAGATGTAAGGAGCATTAAGCCCGCGAGGGGTGGAGAGGGTAGTCTCTTATTTTGTCTATTTATAAAAACAGCTCTGTTGTTATGTTGCCTTTTGTGGTTGTTTTCTTTCCTCTCGTACTCCATTGTTATTTGTTATTACCGACAAACTCTAGGCTGCATGGAGTTTTCATGAAGTGCTGTTCCGCGTCTTGTTTCCCCGACCTTTGTCAATATATAGAGGTTATTTAAAAATCTCTTCTAGAAAGGTTATTCACTCTCCAAACAGCAAACATGTTTCTGTCGGAATTTTTATTTTCCCCTTCTACCGTCTCGTCCCTACCTAACCCTCTCACCCCTACCTAACCCTCTCACCCCTACCTAACCCTCTCACTCACTCCCTACTCCTACCTAACCCTCTCACTCCTATTGAACCCTCTCACTCCTATTGAACCCTCTCAACCCTATTGATCCCTCTCACCCCTACCTAACCCTCTCACCCCTACATAACCCTCTCAACCCTATTGATCCCTCTCACCCCTACATAACCCTCTCACCCCTACATAACCCTCTCACTCCTACCTAACCCTCTCACTCCTATTGAACCCTCTCACTCCTATTGAACCCTCTCAACCCTATTGATCCCTCTCACCCCTACCTAACCCTCTCACCCCTACATAACCCTCTCAACCCTATTGATCCCTCTCACCCCTATAACCCTCTCACCCCTACATAACCCTCTCACCCCTACATAGCCCTCTCACCCCTACATAACCCTCTCACCCCTACATAACCCTCTCACCCCTACATAACCCTCTCACCCCTACATAACCCTCTCACCTCTACATAACCCTCTCACCCCTACATAACCCTCTCACCCCCTACAAAACCCTCTCACCCCTACAAAACCCTCTCACCCCCCTACATAACCCTCTCACCCCTACATAACCCTCTCACCCCTACATAACCCTCTCACCCCTACAAAACCCTCTCACCCCTACAAAACCCTCTCACCCCTACATAACCCTCTCACCCCTACATAACCCTCTCAACCCTATTGATCCCTCTCACCCCTACATAACCCTCTCACCCCTACATAACCCTCTCACCCCTACATAACCCTCTCAACCCTATTGATCCCTCTCACCCCTACATAACCCTCTCACCCCTACATAACCCTCTCACCCCTACATAACCCTCTCACCCCTACAAAACCCTCTCACCCCTTCATAACCCTCTCACCCCTGCATAACCCTCTCACCCCTTCATAACCCTCTCACCCCTACAAAACCCTCTCACTCCTATTGATCCCTCTCACCCCTACCTAACCCTCTCACCCCTACCTAACCCTCTCACCCCTTCATAACCCTCTCACCCCTACAAAACCCTCTCACCCCTTCATAACCCTCTCACCCCTACAAAACCCTCTCACCCCTATTGATCCCTCTCACCCCTACCTAACCCTCTCACCCCTATTGATCCCTCTCACCCCTACCTAACCCTCTCACCCCTATTGATCCCTCTCACCCCTACCTAACCTTCTCACCCATACTAAACACTCTCACCCCTACTGAACCCTCTCACCCCTACGTAACCCTCTCACCCCTATTGTACCCTCTCACCCCTACCTAACCCTCTCACCCCTACCTAGCCCTCTCACACCTATTGAACCCTTTCACTCCTATTGAACCCTCTCACTCCATTTAATCACCCCTGAATGGTGTTGAACAATCAGTCTTAAGAAAGGATTAACGTCTTTAAAGTGCCACACCCACTTTCGTAACGTCAGGCAATATTATTATTAACATTATCACAGGGAAGTTGGATTTTATTACGGTCTCTTTTTTATGTTGTTACATTTGGATCACCCGCTCTCCTTGTTATGTAGACATATTTGGCTATTATATCAACCCGCTCTCCTTGTTATGTAGACATATTTGGCTATTATATTAACTCGCTCTCCTTGTTATGTAGGAATATTTGGCTATTATATCAACTCGCTCTCCTTGTTATGTAGACATATTTGGCGATTATATCAACTCGCTCTCCTTGTTCTGTAGACATATTTGGCTATTATATCAACTCGCTCTCCTTGTTATGTAGGAATATTTGGCGATTATATCAACTCGCTCTCCTTGTTATGAAGACATATTTGGCTATTTTATTAACCCGCTGTATGACTGAAAGAAATGTTAGCCTATTGGCTAATCAAAAAATAGATTTGAGAGTCTCTGGTCCAAGTATAGTTAAAAGTACATTCTTTTATTGAAGTTGTAGGTACTCAGGATATTTAGTAGCTGTCCGCTCTGTATTGCGGTGATTGGGTTATTGAGTGTGTGCGGAGGGTGGGGGTGTGGGGTTTTGAGAAGGTGAAACTAATCAATTAATGAAACTTTATAAAAGCAGTGACGTCATAGTGAGGAAAGAGCGGGAGGGGCTGATAAGGAAAAAAATGGTGAATGTGTGAGACTTGATGGAGTTTGTGGGGAATTAATAGCGTTACTAGCCTTATTCACGTGGCAAAAAATACTAAAAGGTTGAAAATTGCCAACCTTTGCTCGGACCACCTTCGTCTTCCTCACTTGTTACGCCACTATGGATTAGTTGTGTATGTGGGGTGTGTGTGTGGTAGGGGGAAAGGGGGGTTACATGTTTCAAATTTATAGACTGACATATAGACTGACATATAGACTGACATATAGACTGACATATAGACTGACATATAGACTGAAATAAAGACTGACATATAGACTGAAATAAAGACTGACATATAGACTGACATATAAACTGACATAAATACTGACATAAAGACTGACATATAGACTGACATATAGATTAGATAAGGGATGGCAAGTACAGTCTTGGCACGCCAAAACATTTTTCTGCCACGCCAAACAAATTTATGACGTAGAAAAAAAATAAATTGCATTCGAAATACTATGTATAAAACACAAGGCATTAGCAAGTGCTTAAAGAAATCATTTTTAATTAGATGTAATTTTTGACATTTTGATCAATCCCATTCGTCATCTCTTGAGTTGTTTGTTTTCAAATGTTTGGTTTAGAATAGAAAGACGATAAGACAGGCGACGAGAGAATAGGCAAATAAAAGTCTTAAAACTAGAAACGTCCCTCTACCTACTAAGGAATAGAGGGTATCTCTGCATAACATGTCCGGATATGCTTAGAACATGTAGACACTACTAGTGGAATTTTAGTTGAAGAAAACAAGGCAACAAAATATAAATTATAAAGAATGTGCATCTTCGATGTGATCTATTTTTCGATCTCTAACTTTACTTTTACATGTGAATTCTGTGAGACTTTTAAAGTAATTATGTTTTTTTCTGTTCGTAAATTGATCATTGTTTATTGAGCATCTACTTATACTCCATCTTCAAGGTCTTAGAAAAATGTGATTTTAAACTTTCCTCAAGCCGTAATAAACATTTTTATTACCAACCTTTCATTTAGTTTTAAATACGACATTTATTTAAATGGACAAAGGTGTCTCATAATTATTTGTTTTGTCTGTCTGTCTGTCATCACCCTAGATCTCAACAACCATAAGTCCTAGACCCATGATGTATATATCATTTTGTAGGTCGATAGGACCTCTGAGGGCCGAATAAAAGGGCTTATTATGTACCATTTATATATATATATATATATAAATAGATATATAGATATATGATAGATAGATAAACATACATATAGATAGATAGATAGATAGATAGATAGATAGATAGATAGATAAATAGATAGATAGATAGATAGATAAATAGATAGATAGATAGATAGATAGATAGATAGATAGATAGATAGATAGATAGATAGATAGATAGATAGATAGATAGATAGATAGATAGATAGATAGATAGATAGATAGATAGACATACAGATAGATAGATAGATAGATAGATAGATAGATAGATAGATAGATAGATAGATAGATAGATAGATAGATAGATAGATAGATAGATAGATAGATAGATAGATAGATAGATAGATAGATAGATAGATAGATAGATAGATAGATAGCCGGATAGATAGATAGATAGAAATAAACATCTGCCCATTAATCTACAAACAGCCCAACCAATCCAATTGCTTTAAGTTCAATCTTCATCCAATGGTTGTACGATTGTTACCGTAGTTCTCGCAATGAAATCTCGCCTGGCTGTACGGGTCATCGTGACGAGTCCACTGCACAATATCATCTATTGATTTCTTTTGTAGCCGAGCTCCGCCGAGAAGAATGACCGTGGACGTGGACAAATAATGAGGGCAGAACAAGTGGACTGTCCTAGTCACTGGGAAGTATGTTGTTTACTTTAGACAGTAAATAGCTGGACGCTAGATTCGGGTAGATAATATGAAGAGAAATAGAATCAGATGATTGATAAATTAGAGTAACATTGACAGACACAGACACACTGACAAGGGTCTTGGACCCCGATAGCTGATTAGTAAATTGATTGAAATATCTTGCGGTCTGATTAATTAATGATAGTGCTTGTTTATGATACTTATCAGTGTGGTACAGACAAGATCTAAATATACATATGTCCTCTGTGACTTTGGTGAACTGGGATATGGGGTGGGATCAAACAAAGGGATTGGATATTGATGGTCCGAAGAGTGGTCAGTGGTTGGAGAAAACATTGTGTCTCTAAAGGATCGTTTGATTGGTTGGATGTATGACTAGTTGATGGTTTGATTGATCAGATGAATGATTGATGGTTTGATTGGTTGGATAAATCACTAGATCATGGTTTGATTGATTGGATAGATGACTTAATGATAGTTTGATTGGTTTGGATGAATGCCTAGCTGATGGTTTTATTTGTTGGATGAATGACTAGCTGATGGTTTTATTTGTTGGATGAATGACTAGCGGATTGTTTGTTTGGTTGGATAAATGACAAGCTGTTTGTTTAATTGTTGGGATGAATGACTATATGATGATTTGATTAGTTGGATGAATGACTAGCTAATGGTTCGATAGATTTAATGAATTAATGGTTGACTGAAGCATACAAGGGTTATTTACTGTTTGATTGAAAGACTGAATGGCTGAGAAGTTTATAGTTTGCATGTTTGAAATGATTGATTAGTTTGACCATCGTGAGGATCGAGTGTCTCGCCCATTTTGTTCTGATAATAAAAGACTTCCAAACCAACATTTATTTACGTTTTAACATGCACATTTTTATTTACTTAGCGTTATAAAAAACCTGAAATAAGACTGACACCATCAGTCTCTACCTGTACTATAACTTATATATATAAATATATATATATATATATATATATATATATATATATATATAAGTGAATTGGGCCCTGCGTTAATTCGAAAGTAAAGAATTAATACAACAGTGTTGCAGTTTAAAATACAATTATGAAAAAATTGGATCTGCCCGAAACCTAAAACAACCTAGACTACCGATCAAGCCTATAGGGATATAACTCTATGCAAAGGTTTTGCAGGGTACATCTAGTATATATATATATATATATATATATATATATATATATATATATAATATTTATGTGACACGGTCAATTAAAATATCTATTATTCTATTCTGTTTTATGGTTAATTAGTTTTACAAAGTGTAAAACTATTACAAATGTGTTAGTTTTATTAATAAAGTTAAAAATGAATTGTTTTGTAAATATATATATAAAAAAAAACAGCAACTATCTTTTTTTACTTCTTTTTGTGATCATTTATTTTGAATCATAAAAAAACAAGAATGTGTCAAAAGAAAAATCAAGAAACATAAAGTAATTCGATAATTTGTTGACATTGTAAATTAAAAACAATCATATTATTCAACTAATTATTTCCCGTTGAATAGGCTTAATTTGCTGTTTTGAAAAAAAAAATCTTTCCGTCTTCTAATTTTTATTTTTTTTTAGCTTTTACAAAATGTCAATGCATTAGAACTTTACGTGGGAATCCTAATGCTGCTATATCCTCCTTTGTGTCTCTAATGAAAATTGCTCGAAAATTAACAACAAAAAAAAATATTATGTTAAGGCGAGGTGACATTCAGATGCAATCACTCAAGTTATTACAAAAAAAAAAACATTCTTTGAAGGAAAAAAAAAAGTGTACTTTGTTTCTATGCACTGTTTAAGTTTGACTAAAGTAAATCTCAGTTTCAAAATCACGTTATTAGTTGTTTTTTTTTAATACATCGGTAAATAAACCACAGTTAAGACACTCAAGACAGTCCAAAACTGACTTCTAAATCTTTTTTTATTGAGTTTGTGTGAGTATGTTCTATATTTGTTCTATATTTGTTCTATATTTGTTCTGTATTTGTTCTATATTTGTTCTATATTTGTTCTATATTTGTTCTATATTTGTTCTATATTTGTTCTATATGTGACGTGGCGTCTCTTGAGATCCATAAGTTCCGCCCTGGGGCCCCACGTATATATATAGACCCCGCGGTTTTCAACCGTTGGTACGCATACCACATGAAGAACGGGAATCGTTTCCGTTTAAAAACCAAGAGTATGAAAGAGATCGTCAGTTCAGTGCGTGACTCATCACCAAACCACGTGACTAATTATCGCATTTGAACGATAAGAAAAGTCGATTATGAAAAAAGTACGTAAGTACCTACAAGTGAGTGCACCCGTCAACATAATTATATAACAATAGTTTCGCACATTTTGGGGGTAATTCCAGAAAAAAGGTTAATCATTCTTAAAATAATACCCCGATAATCATATTCAACCCTAAACCTTATCCCTGATCCAATGCTCCAATAACCAGAAACAACCCGATTCCTAATCCCCATACTAATGAAAAACATTTTTTTTAAGATAATGAGTCCATTATTGTTTGTAATTTTGAGACAGTTTTTACTAGTTAGTGAGATAAAGGAATTGTATACGAACGAAAAACCCACCCAGATATGTTCAGTTAGAATAATGGCATCAATTTGACCAGAATCCATTACACCACTCTTCAGTTTAGACCAGTAGTTCTCACAGTTGTACGATTGAAGACTTTTTTGGTTTTCGTTTTGGCGGCCATTTGTAATAAAAGAAATAACAAAAAAAAAAGGTTTAGAAGAGAAAATCACAATTTAGATGTTTCTATTTTGAATGGTCCTTAATAAAGTGTTGATGACTGACAACACATTAGCGTGTGACCCACTGGCAGGTTGGTGACTGACAACAAATTAGCGTGTGACCCACTGGCAGGTTGGTGTCTGACAACAAATTAGCGTGTGACCCACTGGCAGGTTGGTGTCTGACAACAAATTAGCGTGTGACCCACTGGCAGGTTGGTGTCTGACAACAAATTAGCGTGTGACCCACTGGCAGGTTGGTGTCTGACAACAAATTAGCGTGTGACCCACTGGCAGGTTGGTGACTGACAACAAATTAGCGTGTGACCCACGGGCAGGTTGGTGACTGACAACAAATTAGCGTGTGACCCAATGGCAGGTTGGTGTCTGACAACAAATTAGCGTGTGACCCACTGGCAGGTTGGTGTCTGACAACAAGTTAGCGTGTGACCCACTGACAGGTTGGTGACTGACAACAAATTAGCGTGTGACCCACTGGCAGGTTGGTGTCTGACAACAAATTAGCGTGTGACCCACTGGCAGGTTGGTGTCTGACAACAAATTAGCGTGTGACCCACTGACAGGTTGCGGTGTTCATACTTCGAGGACCGCTGCTCTACACTAATGGCTACACCAAGTAATCCAATCCAAACTCTTTTACTGTGTTTGTTCCTTTTTTTTTTGTGGTAATATATCTGTATTTTTTTTCTTTCCTCACCAGACCCTGCTCAGAGACTGATAGCAAGTAATTGACGGGTCGTGAAATATGACGTGTCCACAGGAAGTGAAGTCAGAAGATGAACGGTGACCGATGACTCGATGTCTGGCCCAACGCTAAGCGCGAAATGCCCGATAAGTGAACAAAAAAAAACCTAATGTCCAGGAATAAGATCGTCAACTTGTGATCTTTAAATTTTTTTTTCCTCCCCTTCCCCCCAATTTACTGGACTGGTCAGTTTATCTTGCATCGATTTCCCCGCTGACAGAGTGGTTGCTACATAGACCAACAAGGAAAAAAAAATCAATGAGTAAGTAAATCAATTGATTATTACATAATATACATGCTATGAGCCTTTCAAACCGCCTGCGCACCAGAATTGACGCGTCTGACCTGGTGAACCATCGGATTTTCCCGGTAAATTACACATGGCGGCCCTCGTCGTTCAACACATCAGCTCGTTCATCAACTTCACCGGCACCACGCCTGTGTTTCCAGACGATCTGCTTAACTTTTCTTCCTCGCAGGCTCCGGAGACGGCCACGGTTCCGGAGACTCTTCAGACGACGAGGTTCATCGTCCAGAATGTGCTGACCCCTGTCGTCGCCACGGTGGGGCTATTGGGTAACATTTTGAACATACTCGTGCTGTTCCAGCCCAGCATGAGAACCTCGACAAACGTGTACCTCTTGGTGCTGTCACTGGCGGACAGCGTCTTCCTGCTGTTCAACTTGATTCTGTCCATACTCGACTGCCGCAAGAGGGACTTGTCCGACTCGGCGTACCATTTCAACCCTTACGGGAGGTTCGTGAGCAATTACTCGGGAAATGTCGCCGTGTGGGTTACGGTTGTGTTCACGGTGGAGCGCTACATCGCTGTGTGCCATCCGATCAACGGAAAAGTCTGGTGCACGGTCAGCCGGGCCAAGCTGGCGTCCGCGGCTGTGACGGTCCTGGTCATGGCCAACACGGTCCCTACCGTGTTCGAGCTGGAGGTGGTGGACACCAGCAAGGGCCCCCGCTGCAGCATCACGCCCTTCGCCCGCAGCTACGGCTACGAGATCGGCTACTCGTGGTGGTACGTCACGGTGTTCACGTTCATCCCGATGGTGTTCTTGACTATCTTCAACATCGTGCTCATCCGGGCGCTGTTCCTGGCCAGCCGGAAGCGGGAGCAGATGGCGCTGATCTCCACATCCAGGCACCACCACCACCACCACCTCCACCACAAGTCCTCCAACGGGAAGGAGAACAAGAACCACAACCTGCTGCAAGTCAGCAACAACGTCAGCCAGTACCAGATCTCGGAGAACCTCTCCTCCTCCCACAACTCGGACCGGTCATCGCCCCCGACTACGGCCACGGTGTCCCTGACCAAGAAACGGCAGAGTAGGAGGTTCTCCCGGGAGCAGAACAAAGTGACGCTCCTGCTGGTCACCATCGTGATGATCTTCCTGCTCTGCCAGCTACCGTGGACAGCCTTATTCCTGTACAAAACCTACCTGTCCGGGAACAACCTGGACGACAGCAGCACGGCAATAAAGATAGCCGGCAACATCTGCAACCTCCTTGGTCTCATTAACGCCTCGGTGAACTTCTACCTGTACTCGTGTTTCAGCAAGAGGTTTAGAAGAACTTTAGCCAAACTTATAATATTCTGGAGACGAAAGCAGTCGTCACCAACTACGGTGTAGCCATTTTTTTATTTCAATGAATTTAAAACATACGACTGAGCTGTGCACTACTACATCAAAAGATACGACTGAGTTGTGCACTACTACATCAGACGATTGATTTGACTATTGACACTATAAATGTCATTTGGCCTTTTTAAATGCTGATTGCTCAATGATAATAGTTATAAATTGTAAAAAGAAAAAAAAATATAATTGATTTGTAACGTGTTGTATAATGTTCATTGCTGCCTGCATTCATTAATATTTAATGTTTTGTGATATTTTTACAATGAAAAAAAAATAGAAATATTAATAGCTTCTAACTATACTCCAACGACTGCTAACAACCAGACAACCTTGGCAATAATTAATAAATTAATTAATTAATCAACATCTATACATATGATTACTAGCTTGTGAGTATCTAAATGTTTGTACTATATTTGATCATGTATCACAGAGATATTAGAAATATTTATGTCTTGAATCTGTGACAGATTATAATGTTCATGAATAAACAATATGTCCACTAAAATCACGTGACTGCATTATCTGAGTGAGACTTAAGTTTTAGCCATTGATATGTAAATAGGTCAAATGAAGCAAGCATTTCTAAATAATGTTAACATTTGAACAATTGCTGAAGCTAACAAAAGATTTTAAACAACGATAAACCTATCAAGTTTATTTGTATGAATTGTGGGCATTGCTGGCTTATTAACAAAAGTTCTTATTTTGTTTTGATAAATAGAGGGCTATTTTACATCGCTATTTACATCAAGCAATAATATGCACACAAGCTTTATTTACCTTGTTACCTTGCATCTATAAATGACATAAATTGTTCCAACATTGTTATATGTTTTTATTAATCATGAGGGAATTATGGTCTAACTGTGTGAGGCACTCTATTGTCCACCTGGGGTTCACGGGTCCTATCATCCGTGAGAACCAAACGAATGTGTTCAGGTCCTAGTGAACGTTGATACAATGTCCATAAAGTCCACTCAGCTTTAAATGGGAACCTGTCTTTAGTAAGAGAAGTAAAGTAAAGGGCCATCGGGGCAGATGATGTGTAGAATTCATCTGTTTCTATAACATCGGCATATAAACGGATTGTGTGGTTAGCACAACGCCCAGCCGCCTTTACTTCCCCAACTTAAAGCTGGGTGGACTTGTGGTACGACTTTGAAAAACATTTCACCTGAAAATTGTTCCCATGGTTCTCACCGAGGATTGAACCCAGGACTCTCAGGTTGACAGTCGAGTATCTACACCACTAGGCCATCCGTCCCACTATTAACCATATAACTAGTTCAGAAAAAAATGTAATGTGGTAGCTATGTCTGTGATATGATGAGAGAAAGCTTGTGTGTCCGAATGATTTGACAATGGCTGCAGGTTCGAATACCAGCAACACATTAATCTTGCTAGAGAATACAGAAAATGCCACATTTCTTACTTTGATCTCTTTCAGCTTAAATACACCAACAAATGGCGCGGGTAATAGACATCTTTATATAAATGTTTTAAAATTAGTAATAATTTCACCCAATACAATTTTACTTGCTAGATATTAACTAATAAATGCAGTTGACAAAGAAACAATACAGCTGTTTCAAAAATACACGCATTTCTCTAATGTACAGTTTCAGAGCAAATCTTTGGCCAATCATTTGGTGAAACGAAACTTTTGTTTGTGAGTGAACATGATGGTTTTTCTGGTTAGTTCAACTGTTTACTTCAATCTTCTATAGCACTGAACATAAAGGGAGATGGATTCGTAGATAGATACTACGATTTATTAAAGGGATCTCATTAATTGAAAAGATTTATTTAAAAAAAATATATAATAATACTGATAGATAGAGATTCTGATAAACAGATGAGGAACGAATGGTCGTGCGGAAAAGCGCTCGACTGACGAATTGAGGATCCCTGTTCCGAAAATTGGTGAGAACCAGGGGCTACTTCAGGTCATGGTTAAAGTCTCCACTATATCTCCCGTGGTGCCTACATGGTAATTGCACTTTTGACTATGGTAGGGATGAAATAATGGCACTGCAAAAAACCGTCCTATTTATTGGTTTATAGGATCTATGAAATAGCATTTCATCCGTATTGTCACCTCATACACATACTGCTAAGTGGATGCAATATCCATATAGAGAAATTATGTAATAATTCATTTCATCTCTAGGGGTTCTCATATAAATATTAAAAGAAAAAAAAAACATCTTAAACCAATGAATATGAATGTATGACGGTGGTGGAAAGAAAAAATAAAGGAAGTCTGATGATGTTTACTAGCTGCTGTTTTAGTGTGACGATGTTATTCTAGCTGCTGTTTTAGTCTGACGATGTTATTCTCGCTGCTGTTTTAGTGTGACGATGTTATTCTAGCTGCTGTTTTAGTCTGACGATGTTATTCTAGCTGCTGTTTTAGTCTGATGAAGTTTACTAGCTGCTGTTTTAGTCTGATGATGTTTACTAGCTGCTGTTTTAGTCTGACGATGTTATTCTAGCTGCTGTTTTAGTCTGATGATGTTATTCTAGCTGCTGTTTTAGTCTGACGATGTTATTCTAGCTGCTGTTTTAGTCTGACGATGTTATTCTAGCTGCTGTTTTAGTCTGACGATGTTATTCTAGCTGCTGTTTTAGTCTGACGATGTTATTCTAGCTGCTGTTTTAGTCTGATGATGTTATTCTAGCTGCTGTTTTAGTCTGACGATGTTATTCTAGCTGCTGTTTTAGTCTGATAATGTTATTCTAGCTGCTGTTTTAGTCTGATGATGTTATTCTAGCTGCTGTTTTAGTCTGACGATGTTATTCTAGCTGCTGTTTTAGTCTGACGATGTTATTCTAGCTGCTGTTTTAGTCTGATGATGTTATTCTAGCTGCTGTTTTAGTCTGACGATGTTATTCTAGCTGCTGTTTTAGTCTGATGATGTTATTCTAGCTGCTGTTTTAGTCTGATGATGTTATTCTAGCTGCTGTTTTAGTCTGATGAAATTCACTGTAATGAGCGGTTCATGGATTAATTGGGCCCCACGGCTGTTAGAAACTGCCGCCTCTCAAAGTACCAAATGGAACTTTCACAATAACTCACCAACCTGTCTTGAGCCGCCTTTACTTACAGATACCTATTTAATGCTGGGGGAACTTAAGGAGCTTTTCCCAACCGTTACCAAGACCTGGAAACTTTTCTGGATTCTCACCGAAGATCAAACCCTGGACTCAGTTCGACGATCGAGCGTTTAACACCACCCTGCCCTATGATCCCTCTCTCTCTCTCTCTCTCTCTCTCTCTCTCTCTCTCTTTCTCTCTCTCTCTCTCTCTCTCTCTATATATATATATATATATATATATATATATATATATATATATTGGCTTCCAAATTTAGTCTTTTTTAAAATAATTATTATTATAATTACGTTCGCCATTCCATCTTTATAAAATGTACAAAATACATCTTTAACACGGCTATATATCTAATGACGAATGCCTAGTTCAAATGTACTCAATAATATAAATGCACAAACTGATTCTTTATTTTTTTCTAGTTATTTCAGTGACTAAATCAAACAATGGGTTTAATTTGTGTTTCTTCAATTAAAGTAAGTGCCGGTCGGTATATTCACCTAAGCCAATGTATGTATCTCATCACTTCTAGATATTACTTCTAGGGCTAAGCTAACAATCACTAATCTGTTTATCGCTTCGTATGTAAGGTTGTTAGTGAGTGAGTAAGTCTTTTTGTATATGTAAGCTACTGTGTTGATCAAAATTTGATATGTTTTGAAAAATGTAATACAACGAGGGAAAATTTTAAAAAAATCTAATTAGAACCGACTCAAAAATCCTAGTCCAAAAAATCTCAGACATTGTATGTATTTATTTTTAAAACTAAACATTTAGTTTTATGTAAAGTAAAACAATAGTCTGGCTAGGAAGAAAATGCCGTTGAATTACAACCAATGGGTGTTAAAATAATCCACCACCCACCACCCTACACACTCTCACATTTACTTATTTTGGATACGTGGTAATGAAATATTTTGATTTAGATTTGTTGGATTTGATTTTTTATGTTTTATTATAATATGACATATCTGTGAGCAGCAATGTGGACAAATTGTAATAAATGTTACTAAAGCGATACTTGACTCAAGCCTTGATATGGTGTAAGAGAGGGAGATGGTTTGAATCCTTGTTTTGTTGAACTGGAAATAATTAATTCAAGACGCTGGAGATTAGAAAATGGGGAGGGGGGGGGAAGTAATTTTTAGTGTTTATTATTATTATTTTTGCTTCCTATTGGTGATGTTTTCTATCTGGTATTATAGTCTGATGATGTTATTCTAGCTGCTGTTTTAGTCTGATGATGTTATTGTAGCAGCTGTTTTAGTCTGATGATGTTTTCTAGCTGCTGTTTTAGTCTGATGATGTTTACTAGCTGCTGTTTTAGTCTGATGATGTTTACTAGCTGCTGCATTAGTCTGACGATGTTATTCTAGCTGCTGTTTTAATCTAACGATGTTATTCTAGCTGCTGTTTTAGTCTGACGATGTTATTCTAGCTGCTGTTTTAGTCTGATAATGTTTCTGTAGCTGGTATTTTAGTCTGATGATATTTTCTGGCTGCTGTTTTGCTTATATATTTGGTTGATATATCCTTTTGTTTGACTGTTAATAGTCTCTTTTATTTACGATCTGTTACTCTTTAATACCAACTATAGTTATCCGGGAACAATTAAGTTAAGTTGACTTTTTAAATCAGCTTATTGATATGTTATGTATCTGATGTTATAGTTCTAGCGAATTGTGATTTAGTTTAATAGTTAAATAATTTTTTTTATTACTTTATGGTTTGTTATGGTCATAATTTATCAACAATTTTGCATTTGCTTTTTTGTTCTAATGGTGACGTTCTGTCGTTGTGCCTATATACTTGAAGATGTTAAAGATATTTAATACGTTAAATATAATTATACGTTCTGAGATTTTATCTAGATCTATGTCATTTCTATTGAAATTTTGCGTATTTATTTGGCTTTTAATCAGATGGTTTTAAATTGGGATTCGTTCTTAATTAATAGTTTTAAAATGTATTTGATTTTTAAAAAAATGAAATAATTGCACTAAGCCATTCAAGATTTCAATTGACAATCCAGCCAAGTTAAGTAGCCAAATACTAGCTCTGTATACAAGCCAAGTAAACCAGCCGAGTAAAAAAGCCAAGTGGACTAGCTTTTTATACCAACAAACCAGCCAAGAAGAAAAATAGCTCGATAAACCAGCCAAGTAAACAAGTTTAGTGAGCCAGCCTAGTTAACTAGCTTGATAATCCAGTCTAGTAAACCAGCCAAGTAAACCAGTCTAGTAAACCAGTCTAGTAAACCAGTCTAGTAAACCAGTCTAGTAAACCAGTTAAGTAAACCAGCCAAGTGAACTAGCCTACTTAACCTTTTGGCGGCATCAATATTTTGCAACTCAGGTTTAAGCCGGTCCTGGTATAATGCATATCTAGGGGTTTGAAATAGAATGACACCTTTTGACAATATTAAACTAAATCAATAAATCAATAATTATTTTAAAAAAAAAAGGTTTTCTGATATTTACCTTTTTGTTCGATCTGTATTGTTGACTAATAAATAAAACTCCATTAATTCCAGTGAAATATTTAAAATCTAGATGACCGGTTTATTTGTGTTGTGCCTAAATAACGAAGTGAAAGTACTACCTGGCATACACCAATTAGCACAATGAGGAAAGCGGTTTGTATTCCCAGTCGGTTTGTGTGTTTGTACTTATGTGAGTGATTTGTTTTTTTTTCAATGGCAAGAATTATTTATAGGATCAGATTAGGCTAGCATTTTAGATTGTTTGGAGACATCATTAGATGGAAAGGGGAGGGGGAGGGGAGGAAAAGATAAACAAATTTGTTTATATGCACTTCTTTTGTTGTTTGCGCTTACATTGTCTCTTTCTTCAAACAGCAGATGTGTCCAGCGATATGTTTATGTCATTTGTTGGATGGTGAGGAAAACACAACATTCGTTGGATGTTTTTGGATTAAAAACATGCACAAAATTGACTGGATATTAGACATTTCAAAATGTGTTGGATATATAGGCATACACACCGAATTCATTATTTATACAGGTACGTACACAATTTGTTGGAATATTGCGACATCCGTATCTAGGTGGATACACAGATGGATACACATATCTTAACAAAAGATGGATACACATATCTTAACAAAGCAGGATACACAGATGGATACACCGATAGATACACAGATGGATACACATATCCTAACAAAGAAGGATACACATATCTTAACAAAGATGGATACACAGATGGATACACACATGGATAAACATATCTTAACAAAGATGGATACATAGATGGATACACAGATGGATCACCGATGGATACACAGTTGGATACACAGATGGATGCAGATATATTTACAAAGATGGATACACATATGGATACACAGATGGATACACAGATGGATACATAGTCCTTGTATAATTCCTTGTATAAGACCAAAATGTAAATGGGAACAAAATAAATGGCGATGGAATAAAATAGTGGGGATAGGGAAATGTTTATATTGAATTTCAGAACATCCGGTCTTTATCAGCAGACGATATAATGTCTACTTAGAATATAATTGACTATTTAGACGAGCAGATTATTATCTATCTATACTAACAGATAATTATCTATTTAGACGAACAGTTTATTGTCTATCTGGACGAGCAGTTTATTGTCTATCTGGAAGAGCAGTTTTTTGTCTATCTGGACGAGCATTTTATTGTCTATCTGGACGAGCAGTTTATTGTCTATCTGGACGAGCAGTTTATTGTGAAATGAACGAATTGATTAGCGAGGAAATTCCTAATTTGACAGGAGACGATATAGAGGGTAAGATAAATAGATGGACAGATAAATGTAAGGCTAAATATAGACAAGTCTAGACAGAATTAGAGTTGGATAGACAAATGAAACGTTCAGACTGAAAGACAGTGAAAAAATGGAGTTGAAATTGCATTTTCATTAGTCAGGACATAAGTGGGTGGTGGTCAGCTAGCATCGTGTGGGTGGTGGTCAGCTAGCGTCATGTGGATGGAATTCAGCTAGCATCAAGTGGGTGGTGAACAGCTAGCATCGTGTGGGTGGTGGTCAGCTAGCATCATGTGGGTGGTGGTCAGCTAGCATCAAGTGGGTTGTGTAAAAAGCCTTAACGGATTGTGTGAGCTAAGAGTTTTTGGGTTGCTTGGTTATTTGCTAATGAATTACGTAGCTCTAAGCTAGTGAGTTATGAGCTAGTAGATTACGTAATGGAATACGAAGTTATCAGCAAGTGGAACACGTAGCTATGAGATACTGGATTACGTAGCTATGAGTTAGTGGATTACGTAGCTACGACCTAGTGGATTACGTAGCTACGACCTAGTGGATTACGTAGCTACGACCTACTGGATTACGTAGCTATGAGTTAGTGGATTATGTAGCTACGACCTAGTGGATTACGTAGCTATGAGTTAGTGGATTACGTAGCTACGACCTACTGGATTACGTAGCTATGAGTTAGTGGATAACGTAGCTATGAGCTAAAGGATTACGTAGCTATGATTTAGTGGATAACGTAGCTATGAGTCAGTGGATTACGTAGCTATGAGTCAGTGGATTACGTAGCTATGAGTCAGTGGATTACGTAGCTATGAGTCAGTGGATTACTTAGCTATGAGTTAGTGGATTACGTAGCTATGAGTCAGTGGATTACGTAGCTATGAGTCAGTGGATAACGTAGCTATGAGTCAGTGGATTACGTAGCTATGAGTCAGTGGATTACGTAGCTATGAGTTAGTGGATAACGTAGCTATGAGTCAGTGGATTACGTAGCTATGAGTCAGTGGACTGCTTAACTATGAGCATGTGCAAATCAACAAGTGGACTGTATAGCTATGAGCTAGTAAATGTTTCGTCTTTTAACCAGTGGTAGCGTGAGATAACATCCATATTAGCTGGATTGTTTACATTGTCTATCATCAGTTGAACTGCATAACTTTTTTCTACGACTTATGCCATGGCAGCTAATTTATAATTAGACAATTCACTTGAATCAAACTCGGTTTACAGAAATGTAAGAACATTTCGGGATATATATATATATATATATATATATATATATATATATATATATTAGGGTGGGTCAAAAAAAATTTTTATTGAAACATTATTAAAAAGTTGTTACATCATGGTAGTACATGGAATATGTACACATATTTGAAAACTACATAGTTTTACTACTCCCAACTTTTGTTCGAAATTTTTACTATATTTACTATGAGTTTTTTGTGACTGAACATGTTAAATTATTGACCTAGGTTATTCAAAAAAGAAATGATATGCATATAAAATTTGTGTTTTATCTTTGTAACCTTTTTTATGAATAACTAATTAGTTCAGACAACTGGAATAAGCCTTGCATCCATTTTCCTCTCAATATAACTGGTGTACCTTGTATTCATTATCGGATCACGCATGGTTGTTTTATTTCATTTTTGATTAATTTTTCAATTGTTTTATTAAGTTCTTCTATGAATATGAGTTCTTCTACAAGAAGTGCAACTGTATATTCTGTGTTTGGGTCAGCAGCTGAATTGCCTAAAAGACAACTTCCAACCAGTGAAGAAGTTTTCAAGGCTATTGGTGGATGCTTAAAATGGAACAATACAATCATAGCCTTCATTCACGAGCGCACGCATTAGCGCATGAAGTTAAACAATCATATGACCAGGCTAGTATCCCTACAAATGACATTACCAGTATAATTGTTCGAGTAAAAAGATGCAGGTGTTAGGGATAGAGGAGGCTGTAAATGTCCACAATCAGTAATAATTTATGTGCTTGAGTGGGCATTTTGGGTGGATCACAAGATGGCAAGAAATATGTTCATAGACAATGTTGACAAGCAAACAACAAAAATATTTCAAAATCGACAGAAAAGAAAACATTCATTGATGCAGGGTGGCGATCAGAACCACAAATGATAACGTCAAAGATGAGAAAGATAATGATATTCCAGATCAGGATGCTGAAGATGATGAACTACTTGATGCAGACTTCTCCAGCGATGAGGAATGTTCCAAATAACAAAACAGATATCAATATGAAGCAGTGGATCGATGTAAACTAAGCAATAGGGATACATGTCTTATCGTTAAAGCTGTGTTGAAGGACTTAAACATGTTAACACCATCTACAGCTCTGGATCCAGCAAAGATGCGTCGACATAGAAATATTTGGAGAGATAGGGCAGCCAAGGAACATACTGATGAGAGCAAAGATGGTTAACAAAAGCGAACAGGATTTTTGCGATCCATCTTGTCAAAGTGGGGCTAGAAACTTTTTCTATATGATACAACTGCTTCAGAACCTTGATACTGCTGATCAATCTATTATATTGCCTGTATTGGAAAATAACTGCTACTTTGCACATCCAGAAAACATTCTATTGGCTGCAGTTAGGGCAATGATGAAGAAATTGGAAGGTATGCAGTAAATAAAATCATAACAGCACGACATAAACCAGCTCCATGCAGAGTTAGAATTTTTCAACAAAAATGACATAATCCTGAATATTGCAGCTAAATCATATGATCAGATGATTAACTGGGATCTTTGTGCAGTGACATCCCCTCCTCTGCTGGAATATATTTGTGATGATGAACTTAAACGCAACAACCCAATCATACAGGATCAAATTCCCTGTCACTCTCAAGCTGTTGAAAGAGCAATTAAAGAAGTTACTGCTGTTAGTTTGAAAGTGTACGGACATTTCAAACTGTACGGACATAGCTCTCGACATGGGATGGTTTTGCAAACAAAGAAATCAAGGGATGTTCTTCCGAAAATTGAAAGCAAAGCAAGTTTCCTGTGACAATCCATAAAAAGTATTATTCATATGTACATTGTATATTTTGCATGAACGATTTATAGATTTGTACAATTTCATATTACTTATACCAAACATTCTAAATGTTGTAAAATGTCATACATTGGGGGGGGGGGCACCTGGGTCAAAGCAAAATCTTTTTTATTATTAAAGTTTAAGACATTTTAATATCTTAGTAATGATATTGTAGATTTAAAAATAATTTTGTTAAAAAAAAATATTAACATATTGATATTTGTGGGTGAGGCATGCCGCTATCTTAAATTTATAACCTTTTTGTGGCAAATATTTCTGAAATATTTATAGACTGTTTCATATAAAATGTACAATTTTATAATCAGAAAAGCTTACTTTAGGGAATGTCAAAGTACATTTTGATAATGTAATAAATAAATAAATTTTTTATGAATTTTTAAAATTTTGTATGGTGAATATAAGCGAAAAATGCTAATTTTGAAAATTTAAATAAAAAAAAAAGGACTTAAAATTTCTTGAAAAGCCTCTGACATTCTATAAATGCACCTCTTCTACATAAAAATTAGAAGTTTTATCAAAATCTGACAGGTGGTTTTTGAGATTTTCTTGCCATAGTGAAGCAAAATGTCAAAAATATTTTTTCAGAGAAAAATGACTTTTAACTTTTTAAATTATTGAAGTTTCTGAATGAGTAACATTCTGAAAATACATTTTAATTGATCTAAAAAAAATTTTTCTGCAATATATTTAATTCATAGTTATTATTGACATGTTTTAGTATCTAAAAATGTAAAAAAAAAAATATTGTTTTTTTTTAGACATAGTGCATTTTTTTCGCCTCGTACCCTCTTGAACCAAAAGTTGGGAGTGGAAGACATTATCTGATTTTCACAAATTTTTCATTTTTACAATCAGTAGGACCATAGGCAACTTTTGAATATGTTTCAAATTCCCAACTCCAAAAAAAAAAATTTTTGACCCACCCTAATATATATATGTATATATATATATATATGAAGCTTTTAATATCTTTTTATTTTACTTTGCGAGTGGGTTGCAAACAAGAATACTGTTTTCAGTTGGGTAGTTTAATATTTGAGAGACACTGTCTTCAAATTCGTTAATACTCGACTTGATAATATGTTGCTTGAAAGGTTAATATTTCTATAGCGTGAGCTGAATAAAACAGGCAGTTCACCTTAGGTTTCAATTCAACGCAGATTACAGGAAGAACTCATCAACCTCGTTATGAGAAATGTTCGCTATATCCAAAGATTTTAATTATTAGAAAAAGCAAAATATTTTTAAATGTGAAAAAAAAAAATTAGAACCAAGTTCAATTGAGATATACTAAAATGTTCCCTTTACTTGTACCTCCGATGACGTCATTAATAACAGCAGTGACGACACCACGACGTCAGCGTGATTTATGTCGCGGGAGCGAAAATTTAGATTTACACCGTCCGGCCACGGGTGATGATGCACTTTTAATTTCCATCCTGTGGACGGCGACAAAGGGAGAGAACGCTGATCATAATTGTCTCCCCCTGTTCTTCATTTGTCAGTCCTGGGTTATCTGGACTTTAAAGCACACACACACACACACAAAATGTTGTGTCCAAACTCCACAACAGGCGGTTCTATTCCTGGGTTTTTTTTTTTTCTAAAAATGGGATGAGTTTGTGTTTATTTTATGTTCAGCTGGAGCACCATTGCTGTTGAGGAGTACAGAGCATTTTTTTTTTCCAAGGCAAAAGCGAAATTGGTGGCACCAATCAGAAAATATTTGGAGTGCCCTAGACAAAGTTTATTTGCTGTTCAAGCTGCCGCTGAGTAATATTGGGCCTCCTTGTAAACTGAGGCTATTATGACATCCCTTAACTGCTAAATCATATCAGCTAGGGGCGATTGAAATGTACTTAGCCCCGCTCCCCCCCCCCCATCCCTCAATGTGCAGGCCCTTAGCAGCCTCACAGTGTTCCTATTTGAACGGCCCTAGTACAGAGTGACTTATTTGTCAACTTCTTTCTTTTTTTCTTTTCATAATCAAAAAGAAAGTTTTGTGTACAATGCTGTAAGTGATGACCTTTACTGGGAACATCACTTCCTGTTATGCTGTTTATAAAAAAACCTAAGTAAGATGCCTGGATGTGCCGTCAGGTGCTAGGTGCCTAATCGGGCTAATCGCCCCAGAAAAAACTCGTTTTCTTCGGTTTATGTCCAACCAAAAAAAAAACAAACCATTCCGAGGTGATCGCTTTAACTCGAGCTCGAGGTATATGGCTTAACAAATCATTAAATAACTTTTAATATGCGGCTAAACCATCGGTATATATATATTTGGTATGTGGCTGCACCAATCATTATAGAATTTTTCGGTATGCGGCAACAATCATAATACAATAGGTTTGTATGTGGTTAAAACAATCATTATACACCAGTTGGAATCTAGCTGCACAAATCATCCCACATACATAATATCATCCTTATTCAATTTTTCGTCATGTGAATGCCGCAATCATATTTCAATATGTTGGTATGTTAACATTACAGCGCAGTAATCTGTTATTCATCGACATCAGATAGGCCTCAGTTGGTGGAGATTGCCAGGGACCAGTATGAGCTAGCGAAAGCCCTGAATATATTCCTGTATAAAGACAAACACATGGAGACGAACTTATTTCTCCTGTACAGGGCCCCGTTCAAGTTTAGAATGTTTTATAATTTTAAAAACAGGCACATAAATGTTCCCCTTATAAACGAAATGAGGCAGTAAAAAAAGATCGCATAGGATACCATCTAGGATACCATCTAGCCAAGATTTAGCCCAACAGAACAACAATTTGCTAATAAGTCAACCAACATCTGACTTAATTTTAATGTCTTCTGCTTGACTTACGAGACAACCACCGGAGGAACTACTTTTTTTTTTAAAAAATTCAATAAACTGTTCGCTCGGACTGTTCACCTCCGGCGTTTCCTTCCGCGATATTGAGCAAGAGGGGGAGTCACCCAAGAGTCCTTGATTAATGGGATGTTAATGAGCCGCGTGTCGACCATCGTGTCTTCTGTTGTTTTCTCCGAGCGAAAATTACGAGCGCTGCCCCGCTGCCCCCCTTCAAGAAGTTTAGATAAAAAATAAATAAAATTGAGACATTAAGGAAAGTGGGAAGGGTAACAAAGCATCAGTGAGTGTATAGGTTAGGATGAAAGTTGATGTCTGGATGTTAGGGGAAATCTAGCTGAAGGGACA
Source organism: Bulinus truncatus (assembly GCA_021962125.1). Taxonomy (NCBI): domain Eukaryota; kingdom Metazoa; phylum Mollusca; class Gastropoda; family Planorbidae; genus Bulinus; species Bulinus truncatus. The sequence goes on from JAGDYQ010000375.1 coordinate 116,486, forward strand.
CAACGGGGGTGAGCCACAAGTAAGGCTTGCATGGGAGGAATGTAGGGGAAGGGGTTTGAGAATTAAAAGAAAAATAAATACGTCAGAAAAAGGGGAAGCGGTGATGAAGTTCAAAGGTTACAGGTCAGAAAAACGTTCATCTGTCACTCGTGTGGCTTATCTTACAGGCTACCGGTAATCAATTGTATAAAGCTTTATTTGTTTCGAATTCATTTGTTGTTTATTTTTTTAATTATTCAAATCATTATTGCGATATTTATAAAACGCTTTATCAATTTCCTCTGTCTGTATGCAATTTAAGTTTGAGATCTCCAGCGAGAACGCACTAACCGTATATATAATTAGATTATTGGACAAATTATAAAATGCGCAGTTTTTGGTCGAATCTCTTCCAATTGAAGAAATAACGACATTTTTAGACGCAAATCGACAATACAAGTAGATCCACCATTTTGTCGACGTTTATACATCGAGCTCTAAAAATAGAACCCAATCGTAAACGAGATTATACTGGATGGGCGTGGGCGCAGCCAATGAACGGGCCGTCCGGGTCCGGATACTACCAAAAATCAAGCCACTGGTATTCGACCGTACCAAAATTTTGGGGGGGCAGACATACCAATTTTCATCTTCCCTAATATTTTGGACCCTACCAACTTCAACATACTGGTTGCGCCCCTGTGGATGGGCGTCATCATACTCAGACATCATCTCTCATCTTTCATCTCTCTACCTCTTTCCATTTATCTCTCCAATCATAACCAATCTCCCCTGTGGACCATTCGCCATGGGTGGTCATCTCCTGGTGTATCGGGGGGACAGGTGACCCCATAAACAAAACCCTAAACAAAATAAAACAAGCCACGGCCTATTAAGGGTTGTATGCAGTTGGTCATAATGTCCATCCGCCTCTAGTTCGCCCAACTAAAGCCCCATTATTTAATCATGGTGCAATATTTTTTTATAAATGTAGCTTATGAATTGACATTAGCATATTAAACGCGTGCGTCTGTATTGAGCGAGATATGAATGGGTAGCGTGGGGTATAAAGATGGTCCAAGATAAACAGTTGTTTTGGTCATACTACGGAAAGACAAAGTTAGTATTATAAGAGTTGAAGTTATTGTTGTATAATATGACGATTTAACCTTTATACTTATGATGTAATGGAAAGTATTGTGTTCTTTTGAATTGCTCGGGCTTGAACGTCTTGGGAAAAATATTCCAAGACCATTTAAATTTCCCTTGTGCTCAACAAGATTTAAACCCGGGATCTTCAGGTTAACAGTCGAGCGTTCTACGCCGCACGGCTATATGTCCTCATAAGCTCGTAAGAGGGGAAGAAATGGATGATGGCTGAATGAAATCAAAAGACCTGGACCACCTCCCCCTCTCCCCCGCACCACCACCCTGTTTATCTCTTAAACTCATTGTCTATCTCACTTTTGTCGCTATGTTATGTGTTCATTGATCGGTCAAGCTATCTATCAGTCTGTACTTTTTGTTTCATTAACCCACTTCTGTAACACGTAGCTGGAGTCTGTTTCAGTTTATTGTATATTTTTGCAACTAATTTGAATGTATCGTCTGTTGTAGTTTGTCGAACCTGTAAACAAAGACCACTCTGTTCAATGTATATACTCCGTTTCACTTTGGTTGATCTTGTAAACAAACTCACCTCTCTCTTGAATGTACATGCACTGTCTGTTTTAATTCGGTTGGAGCTTTAAGCACCAGTTTGTAAAGCCATTAAACATAGACCACTATACACATTTACTGCACCAGTTTGTGAAGCCATTAAACATAGACCACTATACACATTTACTACATGATATTGGATTTCACAATACAATAAGTTCAGTCCTATTATTAGCATCACTATCTGTACCCTCCAAAACCTTTGGATAGAGTTATATTCCCTCAGATTTGATCAGTAGGCTAGGTTATTTTTTGGTCATGGACAGATCAGATTTTTTTCATGATTTTTATAATTATTGTTTTCGTTTGGCGACTTTAAACTGGAATACTGTTGTATTAATTCTTTACTTTCGATTTAACGCAGAACCCAAATCGCTATTATTTATATAGATTATATCCATTTTGAATGGCAAGCAGGGAAAGTGTGACACTTATACAGACACACCATACTTTTTGTGAATAGGTGCTCTGAAGTTTTCTGTTTTATTTAAATTCATAGTAATTTAAGCCTATGTACAGTAATGTACACTCATTTTTATGTGTACATTAGGTCAGTCGTAATTGGGAGTCAACGCGAACATTTATTTCATGGGCCCATACGTCCCGGGGGCACCAACGCCATTATATTTTTTTTTATCTGCAATAAACCTGTGTACTTTTCTTTTTGAATGACAGAAGGGAGATTTTCTTTCAGCTAGTCTGAAACATTTTCTATGTGTGTAGTTGCTTATGTCTGTATATTTATATATGTTTAAATGGACGTGTTATTTTCGTTTATTTTTGTATGTATTTGTTTATCTGAAGTGACGCCCATCAATGCATGTATATTTCTGCACATGTATCCTGTTAACACTATTCTTTTACATTGATTAAAAATATAATAGCAAAAATAAATAAATAAATAAATAATTATCAATCAAATTTGCAGTTGGCATCTATCTTTAAAATATGTTATTTTCTGAGTTTATTTCCCTTGACAATCTCAACTCGTCATCTCACGTCACGAGGTACATAGCGAGGCTCATCTTTCTTAGACGTACGTTGAACAAGAGAACGGAAAAAAATAAACATATGATATTTGTATGTTGGGGTGTCTTTATTTGAGATAAATGATGTGTTGGTATTTTATCTGAGATGAATGATGTGTGGGTGTTTCATATGAGATGAATGATTGTTGGTGTTTTATCTGAGATGAATGATGTGTGCGTGTTTTATCTGAGATGAATGATGTGTGGGTGTTTTATCTGAGATGAATGATGTGTGGGTGTTTTATCTGAGATGAATGATTGTTGGTGTTTTATCTGAGATGAATGATGTGTGCGTGTTTTATCTGAGATGAATGATGTGTGGGTGTTTTTATTTGAGATGAATGATGTGTGAGTGTATTATCTGAGATGAATGATGTGTGGGTGTTTTTATTTGAGATGAATGATGTGTGGGTGTTTTATCTGAGATGAATGATTGTTAGTGTTTTATCTGAGATGAATGATTGTTGGTGTTTTATCTGAGATGAATGATGTGTGCGTGTTTTATCTGAGATGAATTAAGTGTGCGTGTTTTTATTTGAGATGAATGATGTGTGCGTGTTTTATCTGAGATGAATGATTGTTGGTGTTTTATCTGAGATGAATGATTGTTGGTGTTTTATCTGAGATGAATGATGTGTGGGTGTTTTATCTGAGATGAATGATGTGTGGGCGTTTTATCTGAGATGAATGATGTGTGAGTGTATTATCTGAGATGAATGATGTGTGGGTGTTTTATCTGAGATGAATGATGTGTGGGTGTTTTTATTTGAGATGAATGATGTGTGAGTATTTTATCTGAGATGAATGATGTGTGGAAGTTTTTATTTGAGATGAATGATGTGTGGGTGTTTTTATTTGAGATGAATGATGTGTGAGTGTTTTATCTGAGATGAATGATGTGTGGGTGTTTTTATTTGAGATGAATGATGTGTGAGTGTTTTGTCTGAGATGAATGATGTGTGCGTGTTTTTATTTGAGATGAATGATGTGTGGGTGTTTTTATTTGAGATGAATGATGTGTGGGTGTTTTATCTGAGATGAATGATGTGTGCGTGTTTTTATCTGAGATGAATGATGTGTGGGTGTTTTATCTGAGATGAATGATGCGTGCGTGTTTTATCTGAGATGAATGATGTGTGAATGTATTATCTGAGATGAATGATGTGTGGGTGTTTTATCTGAGATGAATGATGTGTGGGTGTTTTTATTTGAGATGAATGATGTGTGAGTGTTTTATCTGAGATGAATGATGTGTGGAAGTTTTTATCTGAAATGAATGATGTGTGAGTCCTCCAGTGTGTCATGAAAAAGTTGGGAGGCTGTGAAGCATTGATCTTTGTTTTTTTTATTATATTTGGTATTATGTCTTCTGTTATATAAAAAAGGGAGTGACTATATAAGTCGTACAACTGTGGACTGGCTTCCCGGGAGTTGTTTGGTTCAAGCTCCAGAGAGTAACTTAATCTTTGTGGATTTTCCTTTCAGAATTTGCAGTATGGATAAATGTGTCGCTGTTTGAACTATACATGTGAAACACTTTATCAAGGTGGCGTGACATATTATCCAGTGCAGAACCTAGGGATTTGGGGGCCCGGCGGGCTTGACCTTTATGGGGACCCCCTTCATTTTGACATTCGACACCATAACATCAGATAATGTCTTAATATTTAATGTAAAAAATATATTTGGTTTGGGGCCCCTCTCAAGCCGGGGCCCGGGGTAAACATTCAAATTATGACTCCCCCACCCTAGGTACGCCTTTGATATCATCGACTATATAAAGAGATGAATCATTTTTAAATAAAACTTATTGGTCTGTATAGGCCCTGTTAAATTATCAACTTTTGTATATTTCTATTTGTTTAATTGAGATTACTATTACTTATTTTTCTATACAGGATCCAGCCCCGTAGCATGAAAACTCTACAGCAGGGGCCAGGCAATAGCAGGGGGGGTGGGGGGCAGGAAATAAATTGTACTAAGTAGGGCAAGTAAGCAGAAGGGGCCAGACAAAACGCAGAGGGGCCCGCCCCACCTGCCCCCCCCCCGCACGCTACGATCCTGACAGGATCTAAGGTGGCAAGGATGTCAGGTTAAACTAAATGACGACAATCAAAGGTTAGAACCGTGTCAACGTCATTGACTCTGGCAAATGCACAACAATCTTCTAGAACTATACTATTGTAGACATGGACTCTGGCAAATGCACAACAATCTTCTAGAACTACACTATTGTAGTCATTGACTCTGGCAAATGCACAACAATCTTCTAGAACTACACTATTGTAGTCATTGATTCTGGCAAATGCACAACAATCTTCTAGAACTATACTATTGTAGTCATTGATTCTGGCAAATGCACAACAATCTTCTAGAACTATACTATTGTAGTCATTGACTCTGGCAAATGCACAACAATCTTCTAGAACTATATTATTGTAGCCATTGATTCTGGCAAATGCACAACAATCTTCTAGAACTATACTATTGTAGTCATTGATTCTGGCAAATGCACAACAATCTTCTAGAACTATACTATTGTAGTCATTGATTCTGGCAAATGCACAACAATCTTCTAGAACTATACTATTGTAGTCATTGATTCTGGCAAATGCACAACAATCTTCAAGAACTATACTATTGTAGTCATTGATTCTGGCAAATGCACAACAATCTTCTAGAACTATACTATTGTAGTCATTGATTCTGGCAAATGCACAACAATCTTCTAGAGCTATACTATTGTAGTCATTGATTCTGGCAAATGCACAACAATCTTCTAGAGCTATACTACTGTAGTCAGTTCAGCTCAGTGTTAAACAGATTGGGCTAAGCATCCAGCATGTATTTGGAAATCAATATCTCATTCAGTCCAGTATACATTACAATGAAAATAATGAACAACTGATAGAAGAAACAATATACTTAATGTCAGAGACCTGAACATTAAGAAAGTAAACATGTTTCACACATTTTTTTTTCGTTAATATGAAAATGGACCTAATACATTTAAAAAAAAATGTCTGTATTATTCGAAAATAAAAACGAAATTAAAAGAAAAAATGTTGACATGATAGTCTGACAGAATATACGGACATGATTCTGAAATGAGAGACTGACAGGATTGACTGACAAAATTGACTGACAGAATAGACTGACAGGATAGACTGACAGGATAGACTGACATGACAGACTGAAGGATTGACTGACAGGATAGACTGACCGGATTGACTGACAGGATATACTAATATGATATATTGATATGATATAATGACAGGATAGACTTACCTGATAGACTGACATGATAGACTGAAATGATAGACTGACCGGATACACTAACATGAAAAGGGCCTGATAGACTGACAGGATATAATGACATGTTACCTACCGTCTAGACTGACATAGTACATTGACATGATACTGACAGGATAGACTGACTAGGAACAAGATAATCAGTTGAATAAGACAAAAAGTAAACACAATGCTGTAATTTTAAAGTTTGACAGGAGTTTGAAATTAAAACCAAACCAACCGGTGGAGATTAACATAAGACATCACTACGTGGGTCTGTCATTAAAGACACACCAACTCGGATCATGTCTTTTATCTTCAAATTTTAATATCTAAAATTTATTTTTTCTCTGAAAAAAAATTTTGTTAGAACATGATTAAAAAACACAAACAATAAAAAAAAAACTGTTTAGAATGGATAGATAAACAAAAAAAAAACTGTTTAGAACGGATAGATAAACAAAAAAAAACTGTTTAGAATGGATAGATAAACAAAAAAACTGTTTAGAATGGATAGATAAACAAAAAACTGTTTAGAATGGATAGATAAACAAAAACTGTTTAGAATGGATAGATAAACAAAAAACTGTTTAGAATGGATAGATAAACAAAAAAACTGTTTAGAATGGATAGATAAACAAAAAACTGTTTAGAATGGATAGATAAACAAAAAACTGTTAAGAATGGATAGATAAACAAAAAACTTTTTAGAAATAATAGATAAACAAAAAAACTGTTTAGAATGGATAGATAAACAAAAAACTGTTTAGAATGGATAGATAAACAAGAAACGTGTGGGCGTTTTAAGTATGTGAAAAAAAATTGGAGGCCTGGGGGTGGGGGTGTGGGAGGGAGGGGGATTCAATTAAGAAGAAATAAAAAAAAAAGAATAAAAGTTGCCCCTGCAAGCTGACTTCCGGTCCGGTCCTGATGTATGTATTGTGGGAATGGTCCCGTTGCGACCGACGTCAAGTGTTTGTGACACGGCTGCACATACACTGTAAACTAGGTCAAACTGAGTGGGTGGGAATTGCTGGTGGATCAACGATGTATGGGTGAATTTAGTTTGATAAAATGAGAGAAGCTTCTGGACTTTGTATATAGTTGGATAGACAGACAAGGAAACTGATGGGCAGGTAGGCACACGCACTTAAGTAAACATTGAGGCACACGCAGTCAAGTAAACATTGAGGCACACGCGCAGTCAAGTAAACATTGAGGCACACGTAGAAAAATGAGTTTTAGAGAGACAGAGCCATCTTCGAAGCATTATGTGTCCTTCGGCGAACGAGTGTGTACTGAGTTAGCATCAGGCTCGTGGCGTGCGTTTTGTCTGGCCCCATCTGCTTGTTTTCTCTACTTAGTAACATTTATTTCCATTCACCCTGCTATTGGCCTGGCCCCTGCTGTAGAATGCCTGACCCCTGCTTTAGAATGCTTGGCGCCTGCTGTAGAATGCCTGACCCCTGCTTTAGAATGCTTGGCGCCTGTTGTAGAATGCCTGGCCCCTGCTGTAGAATGCCTGGCCCCTGCTGTAGAATGCCTGGCCCCTGCTGTAGAATGCCTGGCCCCTGCTGTAGAATTTTCACGCTCGCTACGGGCCAGTACGTGGCTGGTTAGCATGTGTCCCTCTATCTAAAGGATATAAAGGATCAAATGGCTCAAGTATCAGGAGGGCTTTATTCTTAGAGCAGTTAGTGTTGATAGACCGATAGATACTCATTAAGTCAAAAGATAACTGATCGACAGACAGGCGGACAGATAGACAGACAGACGGACAGACAGACAGATGGACTTAAGAGAGAACAGAGAGACAGACATACATATATATATATATATATATATATCGATTGATTTATATATTGATAGATAGATAGATAGATAGATAGATAGATAGATAGATAGATAGAAAGATAGTTTAGATAGATAGAGATAGATAGATAGATATATTGACAGATATATTAATATATAGATAGATATATAGATAGATAGATAGATAGATAGATAGATAGATAGATAGATAGATAGATAGATAGATAGATAGATAGATAGATAGATAGATAGATAGATAGATAGATAGATAGATAGATAGATAGATAGATAGATAGATAGATAGATAGATAGATAGATAGATAGATAGATAGATAGATAGATAGATAGATAACTGAATTGTCTACATATTTTATAAACCCCACCGCCCTCTAGCAATTCACGCCCACAACGGACATAAATCTAAAACATTCTATTCCTAAATATCCCTCACACACAGACGTGCCGACCTTGTCACAGCCTCGTTGTGTGTGAAACGTCCGAAGATCCAGATTTCGTTACGCCGCAGCACACTCGTGTGTAATCGTGTGAGGACCGCTTCACCGCAACCAGTCGAACGTTTTTGCCGGTTAATTCGATTAGTCCAGGAGCACTTGACATTTCAATGGACAAACAAGTAACTTTTTACCAACAAGCTGACCCGAACTGACCGCTAACTAAATTTGTGAGGGCCAGGGGACTTGGACCTGGGAATTTACTTGAGTCAATCGGGTCTGTGGGGCGGGCGAAATAGCTATGGCTACCCCCCGTGATCCAGCCCCCTCCGGTCCCCCACCATCGCCCTACTGCACTAGGCCAAATAGTTCCTACTCACGTCTGTTAAGTAAGCAGTTTATAGTCATAAATCACTTCCTTCAATGAGTTGAGTTGTTGTGGGTTTTTTTGTTTTGTTTTTCATGCGTTAAATCACAAAGTCAACTCTGAAACATCAGAGAGTTGAATCATAAAGTCAACTCTGACACATCAGAGGGTTGAATCATAAAGTCAACTCTGACACATCAGAGAGTTGAATCACAAAGTCAACTTCGACACATCAGAGAGTTGAATCATAAAGTCAACTCTGACACATCAGAGAGTTGAATCATAAAGTCAACTCTGACACATCAGAGAGTTGAATAATAAAATCAACTTCGACACATCAGAGGGTTGAATCATAAAGTCATCTCTGACACATCAGAGAGTTGAATAATAAAGCCAAATCTGACACATCAGAGACTTTAATTTCTAAGAAATACTTCACGCATATGAAAAAAAACATTTCTCGCTCCTGGTTCTAAAATTATCAAATTGTTCATCGTAAAGAACGACTTGAAAGATGCTATAATTATGTTATATTTATCAATCTGACCTTTAAACTCTGTCCAAAAAAAATGATATTTAGCTAGAGGGAAGTATGTGGGAGGGGGTGGAAGTAGATGGAGTTGAACATGTAGTTCTTATTTAATTAAAAATAACGTTCTACGGAAATTTCAGAAACTATTTTAGACCAATAAGGAATTTCATTGGTTGCATAATAAGATGAGACTCTGACGTTCTCCGGGCAGGCAAACTTTGGGGGCACACACTTGAATTGGTGCTTAATAAATCTGATGCTAATAGGACTTCTTTAGGAGCTTTTGTCTCTAAACTCTATGTATCTTCTTAGTGTCTGCAACCTTTGTGCAAGTCTCTGCCTAAGGTCTTCAAATGTCTTTACCTATATCTCCCGTGGTGTCTCCATGGTCATTGCAGTATCAGCTATGGTGGGGATGAAAGAAGGACACCATAAAAACCGTCCCATTAGTGGTTTATAGGATCTAAGAGATTTCATCTCATCCTTACAGTGACATCACACACAACTATGGAGTCCACACTCCTAGAAATGACTTTGGTTGCTGTTATATATGTATAGCACATAGTGCTACAAAACGTACAGTAAACTCAATAGATACGAACTAAAAGTTTAACTAACTCTTTTTTTTAGTTACAAACAAGTTTAACCAAGTGAAAATGTTCAGTTAACATATTACTTGAACCAATTTGGTTTAGTTACAAATAAAAAAATTGAACTAAAAACATGTATCAACTTTCAGAATATTTTAAGAATAAATGTTTCCGCTGTATGCTTTGTTTCGTCTTATACGTAGAGACAATTTTTTTTTAATTCTACACCCACTCTCTCTACTCCTTTCAATGCCTCGTTCCTAACACACGACACCCATCACTGAAGTGTCTTTAGTCTGAAGAAAAACACATGACATCAACGACTCTAGCATCCCACCATTTCCCCTCCCCCCCCTCATGTGTTCGGAGAGGTGTGGAGGGGTGTCTGAAACATATCACGTGACTGACTGGTATGGCCTGATGAAATAACAACTACAAACGTGACTGATTGGTCTGATAAAACAACAACTACACACTGGGGTATCACGTGACTGGCTGGTATGGCCTGGTGAAACAACAACTACACACTGGGGTATCACGTGACTGGCTGGTATGGCCTGATGAAATAACAACTACAAACTGGGGTATCACGTGACTGACTGGTATGGCCTGATAAAACAACAACTACACACTGGGGTATCACGTGACTGGCTGGTATGGCCTGATGAAACAACAACTACACACTGGGGTATCACGTGACTGACTGGTATGGCCTGATGAAACAACAACTACACACTGGGGTATCACGTGACTGACTGGTATGGCCTGATGAAACAACAACTACACACTGGGTTAATATTATTTATTTTTAACAATTATTTTTGGATTGTAGCATTTAAAACAGAAATAAGTTATTGCTGGGCCGCATAGTAAACCGTGGCCCCATGAGCTCGCCCGTGCGCCTTACATTCAGTGATATCATGCAGCTAAATATTTTTTTTCTTCAAAACAATGTTTTACAAAATTTAATCACCATATACATGTGTGTAATTTTATTTTAAAATAAACAATGAAACTTATCCCGATGTCTGGATGTGAGTAACACGTCAGAATTAACATGATTGTTAACTTTAAGAAATGTACAATTCCTATCAATGTGAAAGTAGCAGAGTTTTCGATTTAATGTAAGGGAGCTGACTCATTTAAATAATAATGTCCGATTAGTTTTTGCAGTTAACTCCTATTAGTATGAAATTTCACACTGCACCAACAACAGATATCACAATATGTTTAACATGTTTTATGCCAATAAATACTTATCTTTTTTATATATATATATATATATATATATATATATATATATATATCATTTCACAGTAAGGTTTGAATGTGTTCTTTTTTTTTTAATTCATATTCTCTATTTTGATTTCATTATAAAATACATTTTATCAAGTCAATAAGAAAAAAAAAAAACTACAATAGTTTATACACTGTATGGATTGGAAGCTAAAATAAAACAACAGTTTCTAAGCTGTATCAAGCCCCTAGCCAGGATTATTGGACTGGGGGGGGGCGAAGAAATTTTCGGGGGGGGGGGGCGAAGAATATATATATAGTTTTCTAGATAGATACATACATATATACATGCATACATACATACATACATACATGCATACGTATACACTTCCAAAATAAACACATAAAATGGAGATTGCGAGCCCAACATCAATAGCTCCCTTCTTCTTCTTCTTCTTCCTTTAGCTCTACAGCCCATTTAGGGCCCTGGCCTGCCATACTACACTTCTCCACTTTTCCCGATCCAGGGTCTTCTTCCTCCACTCTCTCACTCCTATGGCTTTAAGGTCTTTCTCCACTTCCTCCAACCATCTGCTTCTTGGCCTGCCTTTAGGCCTTTTCTCATTGGGTGTTGTCTTATAAATCGTTTTTGGACCTCTGTTGTTTTCCATTCTTTCTATGTGCCCTACCCACCTTAATCTATTCATTTTAATTTCAGCTGTTATATTTAGCTCCCATAAGATATAAAATTCAAAACATAGATAACCTACAAATTATACTTTATGTATTCCGTCATTGTAAAAACAATTAGTCACACATAGTTAAAACAAAACCCACAACTATTTAAAATGTTTTAATAAATGATCGATTTAATGATACAATTGAACTGATGAGAGTTGAAGTGCTGCTACATCTTTGATGACGTCATATAGCAAAACATTTTTTTTACCAGATATTATCTACTACTCCTTTATTGTCTATTGTAGCTGAGAATAATAGCTGTAAGTGAAAAAAATATATATATAAATATAATAGTTTACGTAAAATCAAATATTTATACAATTTGATGTAAACATGGTTTTAAAATGTAAAGAAAGTAATTCATTGTGTCATAGATACGGTAACCATTTATAGATATTGATTTATTTAATTAATACATTGACGTGAATTCTGACCTTACACATCTCCACCACTTGGTGTAGCTGCCGAAGCTTAGGTAAACTGAGCAGATCTGAAAAGGGTTTAGAGGTCTTGTCTTGCTGACTTTTGTGGTGGTCTTAGTGGTCGTTGATGTCGGTGTTGCTGTAGTGGAGTTATATTTCGGTGTCGTCGTGGAAGTGGGGGTATTTGGTGTTGTTGTCGTTGTAGTCATGGGCATCGTTGTAGCTGTGGGTGTCGTTTTAGTGTTAGTTGTGGGGGTCGTTGTGGTTGGTGATGCCGATGTAGTTGTTGGCATCGTTGTAGTTGTCGTTGTTGGTGTCATTGTAGTTGTTGGTGTCGTTGTGGTTGTTTGTGTCGTTGTTGGTGTTGTTGAGGTCGTTGTGGTTGTTGGTGTCGTTGTCGTTGTTGGTGTCGTTGTTGTTATTGTTGATGTCGTTGTGGTTGTTGGTGTTGTTGTTGTTTGTGTCGTTGTGGTTGCTGGTGTCGTTGTCGTTGTTGTTGATGTCGTTGTGGTTTTTGGTGTCGTTGTGGTGGTCGTTGTAGTAGAGGTTGATGTTAATCGTGTAACGCAGACTCCAGCGACACACCACTGAAACAAATCAATTTTCTTGTCCTCCAATCGTTTGATAGACTTGTAAATGTTTACATTCCAACAATATCGATTAACAGTAATACAATGAATAATATTGATTAACAGTAATACAATGAACAATATTGATTAACAGTAATACAATGAACAATATTGATTAACAGTAATACAATGAACAATATTGATTAACAGTAATACAATGCTACAAATGAATAAAGTGAATGTCCATAGTGTTAATTCCTTCAAGATCTTACAATAATTGACTTTTTTACAAGTCTAACATTGTATGAAATAATTCATTTTACGTACTTATGTATGCGAACTAATAGCTATTTCAGCTTTATTTGTGATTTTAGTGGATAAAACTCGATGGACATGCTGTCAGATAGATAGACAGACAAACAGGCTGACAGATATATAGATAATCAGATAGATAAATAAATTTATAAACCGCCACAGAGATAGATACAATAGCTGTGAATGTCTTACTTTATTAGTACCACACACTGTATACTCCTGTGGTACTGTGGTCTCACAGAAACCCTCCTGGTCATTGGGTATGGAGCAGTACATCCCTCCACACAGAGTGGACTCACCCCCCTCTGCTACTTGTAGTAGCTGTAACAACACGATGACAGAAAATTATGCTTTAGACAATATTTGTAGCAGTGTCAAGACAACCATGTATTCATTGGACAATGTTTGTAGCAGTGTCAAGACAACCATGTATTCATTAGACAATGTTTGTAGCAGTGTCAA
>JAGDYQ010000375.1:135000-190000 GCA_021962125.1 Bulinus truncatus
ATAAAGATGTCAGCCACGCTTAGTGACTATCAGTTTGCAATGAATTTATCTTGGTTTAAAGTTCAAAAAGTTCGTTAATCGATGTTCTCTCTTTCACGCGATACTTTCTCCATTGTCACTTAGACATTGCCCTGTCGCGCTCAGCCAATCTTTACATTGACTAGCAAATATCTGCAACTCGCCGGTCAGTGTGAAAATTGGCCAGTTTAGCTGGGCAATAGCTGCAATTGGCCAACTAGCAGACATTGCCGTAATGTATACATTTTCAAGCATACCGCAATATCCACTTATCTACCATGTCGAGTCGAATCAAGCTTTACTATTAAGAGACCATCTCTTTAAAAAGTTGGAGTCTATCAAATATTGTGAGTATTCAGTGGAATACGTTTTACTCACTGTTAAGATTCTGATATTTGTGACCTTAGTCCGAATTGAAATGTCTGGGTCCTGGATACTCTGGTACCTGATGTTGATCTGATTGGTGAAATAAAAGAAATAAACAGTTTATATCGCCAGAATATTCTTGTTGTGTTTATTATTATATGAGTTGATTCACTGCCTGCACCAAACTGTTTCAATCTTAAGATTAATTGACAGAGTTATTCACTGCCTGCCTGCACCAAGCTGTTTCAATCTTAAAGATTAATTGGTAGTGTTAATTCACTGCCTGCACCAAACTGTTTCAATCTTAAGATTAATTGGCAGAGTTGATTCACTGCCTGCACCAAACTGTTTCAATCTTAAGATTAATTGGCAGAGTTGATTCACTGCCTGCACCAAACTGTTTCAATCTTAAAGATTAATTGGCAGAGTTGATTCACTGCCTGCACCAAACTGTTTCAATCTTAAGATTAATTGGCAGAGTTGATTCACTGCCTGCACCAAACTGTTTCAATCTTAAAGATTAATTGGCAGAGTTGATCCACTGCATGCACCAAACTGTTTCAATCTTAAGATTAATTGGCAGAGTTGATTCACTGCCTGCACCAAACTGTTTCAATCTTAAGATTAATTGGCAGAGTTGATAAGTGGCTGCAACTGCTAAACACAGATAGATATTATAAATGTTAAATGGAGTTAAGATAAAACAATGAAAAATTATCAGTGAATGTGTGTATTGTGGTATATATGTACACACAACATCACTGATCGTACACAATGACACTGGGTGACATATACTTTGGGACGTACAGATGTACAGGGGATTCGAACTCACCAGCTCAGCCACGTACGTGTACCAGAGTTTCAGCTGGACCAGTGTGTTGGTTGGGTAAAACATGGTCCATCTGTGGAGGGGAACAGAGTTACTGTTGGTCAAATAAATATTTAGACAGAACGGCAGACAGATAGATAAATAGACTGATTGATTGATATATTATTGATTAATAGATAAATAGATAGACATATAGACAGATAGATAGACATATATATATATATATATATATATATATATATATATATAGATAGATAGATAAATGGGTAGACATATAGATAGACAGATAAATAGACAGATGGATAGATAGACAGATAGATAGACAGATAGATAGATAAATAGATAAATAGAAAGACAGACAGATAGATAGATATATAGATAGATAGATAGATAGACAGACAGATAGATAGATAGATAGATTATATAGATAGATAGATAGATAAGATAGATAGATAATATAGATAGATAGATAGATAGATAGACAGACAGACAGACAGACAGACAGACAGATAGATAGACAGACAGACAGACAGACAGACAGACAGACAGACAGACAGACAGACAGACAGACAGACAGACAGATAGATAGATAGATAGATAGATAGATAGATAGATAGATAGATAGATAGATAGATAGATAGATAGATAGATAGATAGATAGATAGATAGATAGATAGACCCTACTATGAGGCGATTTTTTAGTCAGTTTAATTTGAGGCAATTAGGGCATTTGATTTATCCATCAGTTGTTATGACTTTATTGTTCATCGATTGATGTATTGATTGATTGATAGATGGCTGGTTTTTAAAACCTTCTTTAAATGTTTCCGAATTATTTTCCGTTAGATGTTTTTATAAGAAATGTTTACTTCTTTCTAGATGTCATGACCTTGACCTTAAATACCGTTAACAACTTTATCATTATGGGGAGAAGGGTTTGCTGGTTTCAGTTGACGTATCATTAGGTTTGGTGCTTGTCGCATGGGGTCACAGCACAATGGTTAGCGCAGGGCTGGGGGGGGGGGTTGGGAGAATAATGGAAGAGAACACAATGCAATATAGAAGACTCTGTAATGTTTATTGTAACTTCCTAAATTAGTCATTAGACATTCTTACTTTGTCCAATCAGCGAAGTCCACAACAAAGGACAGTTCTATCACGTGATTTGTGGCGGCTCGCCTGTGTCTGTGTAGACTGTTGGCGTCGTTGTCATGGTTACCATGTCCCGAGTCCACACTGTCTGGTTCGGCTATATAAGACAATACAACTTAAAATAATTGTTTAATAACAAGCTTTATGTGTAAATATGATATGTTTTTCTTTAAATGTTGTAATTTTATACCCCATTCTACATGCTACAGGCTTCTGCAGTATGAACCTTTATGTTCATTGAACCGTTATGTTCATATCTTATACACTGACTGTGAAAATAACTCTTAATTAGGTACAAGTACAAAGCTATGTTGGGGCTATCACAAGTGATGGAGTATGTGGGGCAGAGAGAGCACAACCTGAATCATTGCTAGGTGGCCCCAACATTTGGTGGTAGTGAACGTCTTTCGAAATTTATTTATAGTGTTAGTTTTTTTATTGAAAAATTCTGGAACTTGTGGATTAGAAGTTGCTACAATTGCAATTTTTTTTTACTCAGGGGCTCTAGAGTTTGTTTTTTTTTTATTGGGGCCCTGCACCATCGTAATCTGTAAGTACTTACCATCTGGTGGAATGACCTCGTCACCGTACAGTGAGACTGTCTCGAACTTAGCTTTCAGTCTCTGGACTCTGACGTCAGCTGAGTCCGAGCCATCCTTATGTTGAGGCCTGACTTCTGAACAAGAAATGAAAGCTGCATTAGTATTTCAACTTCACAGCTGATATTTTTGTTCTATTCATGGACAAAGTAATGTCCCCCATCTAAATGGCTTTTGTTAAACTTACAATACATTTGAGAATGACCTAGAAGAAGCACAGTGGGACGGGTGGCCGAGTGGTGTAGATACTCGACTGTCGACCTGAGAGTCCTTGGTTCGATCCTCTGTGAGAACCATGTGGAATTTTTCCAGGTGAAAATGTGTTTCAAAGTCGTCCCACAAGTCCACCCAGCTTTAAATGGGTACCTGACTTTAAGTTGGGGAAGTAAAGGCGGCTGGGCGTTGTGCTAACCACACAATCCCTTCATATGCCGAGGTTATAGAAACAGATGAATTCTACACTTCATCTGCCCCGATGGCCCGTTAGGGTAAAGGGAACTTTACTTTTTTTAGAAGAAGCACGTTGCCGAGGCTGTCTTGGAATGGAATGGACAGGCCGAAATGTAGTGAATATACTAGCAACGGGATGGTGGACGAATGGCCGCGCGGCGAACAGCGCTGGGCTGTCGACTTGATAGTCCTGCGTTCGATCGAAGTTTGAACCAAGGGATTTTTTTCCAAGTGAAATTTGGTGTTTAATTCGCCAAGTTCTCCCAGCTATAAATGGGAACCTTAACCGGAGAAGTAAATGTAGCTGGGCGTTGTGCTAACCTCAACAAACCATTTTTATGCCGTGGCTTCAGAAACAAAATGAATTCTACACCTCATGTTCCCGTATGGACTGTTTAACCTAAAGGGTCATATTTTTTTATACCGGTAACCGAACGACATAGAGATAAGTTGAGAGACATATCCACTGCAGTGTCCCTGAAGTCTACCCCCTGCCCACAAAACCACCACCATCAAGGACATAATTTTTAAAGTGTGAAATTAATAAATGTTCTCAGTGAATGCAACCAGACATGTAGATGTTACAGGCATTGTGTGAAATCTGGCAATGTATATAGAATGCCTGCATTTTCCCGGTAAAGTATGAAATAATTCCTACTTTATACAATGCCGAGTTCTGGTGCGGCAAAGTATGTAATGGGCCTACATCCGCCATTTTTTCTCGCCACTGATGTTGGCGGCGGAGCTTGGGTCGTTGTTTGATGATGGCCATCGAATCACGTAAGTGCTGAACGTTATTGTAAGACAGCGTATTGCAGGTACGAGGTTCCACTTCCACATCACAAACAATATTGCCATAATTCTTTTCACGACGTCACTGTATATAATCCGGCTGAAAACCGCTATATTATACTTTGCCTAAAACCATCAGACAATCTATATGGAATTTAACACATTGACAGTAACATATACTATGAATGCAACGAGACATGTGCACAATGAATGCAACGAGATATGTGCACAATGAATACAATGAGACGTGTGCACGATGAATACAATGAGACATGTGCACAATGAATGCAATGAGACATGTGCACAATGAATGCAATGAGACATGTGCACAATGAATGCAATGAGACATGTGCACAATGAAATACAAAAAAATAACTTGGTATTTAATTTGACTAGGAATTGTTTTTTACTCCAAAGCAAGAGAGATACCTTGTTATTATGGTGGAGATTCTGAATAGAAGGACATGGGGGGGGGTAGTTAAGTGACACTTGGAGAAGATCACACATTGCAAAGGGGAAGGGGGCATTTTTACAATTTACATTACTTTAGTTTTTACTATTTTTATTTAAGTCAACGAAACATGGTAATAGTTCATTAGCATATAAGACAGTCATTCCCATTCTCTAACATATTTTTTTTTCTTTTCAATTCCAGAAACGACGTTTTAATTCGAAGAAAGTAAAAAAAAAAGTAACAAAGATTATCGCCTATGACCTACCGTCAGGTGGCGTTATCTCATCTCCATATAAGGAAATACTCTCGTGTTTCGCTTTGAGCTTATACACCTTGTGAAGTTTAGGGTCGTCTGCTCCCCTCTTGTCTCTACGCCCTGAAGGTTGAATGTTCCACTCGATGTCAGAGTGGACGAAAGATCCATTCTGGAGGAAAGTGTTATCGTTAAAGTTTTACTTTAAAAAAAAATCAGTCAAAGCGCGTCTATTTAATTATGAAGTAAAGTTCCCTTAGCCCAAACGGGCCACTTTTGACCTCATAATGTTGGTGTAAGTGACGTAATTTGTATATGGTCCAGACATTTATAATTATAGGTCAGTGCTCAACACGGCCATGAATCTAAAAAAGGCTCAGCGAGAACTACGACAAAAGTGGTTACGTAATATCAAGAAACAAACATTTTACATGTAATCCATTCATTGTTTGTTAATTGCCACATAGAGGGTGAGCAGTGTTTATGTGGATTGGTTTAGCGATGTGCGAGTCTTTGAGTTGAGGCTGTTACACACAGAACATTTTGTCTTTGAGTTGAGGCTGTTACACACAGAACATTTTGTCTTTGGGTTGAGGCTGTTACACACAGAACATTTTGTCTTTGAGTTGAGGCTGTTACACACAGAACATTTTGTTTTTATTTCCTACACCCCTAGGCCATCTCGTTTACACTTAGAGAAAATATTATCATATTTAAAATAAATGAAAATAAAATATGTAAATTGTGTGGACATGTAACGTACCAGCTTATAGTGACCACCTTCTCGTCTGACTATCATGACTGACCAACGGTTTAGGTCAACGTACACACCGGCATTCTGATGGAGACAAAAGTAGTTTAAAACTCGTGAGTCTGTTTTTGTTTATGTGTTTATGAAAACAAGATCAGCAGATAGACAGGCAGGATGATTGACTGACAGACAGACGGACTGAGTGACTGACAGACAGGCAGGATGATTGGCTGACAGACAGACGGACTGAGTGGCTGACAGACAGGCAGGATGATTGGCTGACAGACAGACGGACTGAGTGACTGACAGACAGACGGACTGAGTGACTGACAGACAGACGGACTGAGTGACTGACAGACAGGCAGGATGATTGGCTGACAGACAGACGGACTGAGTGACTGACAGACAGACGGACTGAGTGACTGACAGACAGGCAGGATGATTGACTGACAGACAGACGGACTGAGTGACTGACAGACAGACGGACTGAGTGACTGACAGACAGACGGACTGAGTGACTGACAGACAGGCAGGATGATTGACTGACAGACAGACGGACTGAGTGACTGACAGACAGGCAGGATGATTGACTGACAGACAGACGGACTGAGTGACTGACAGACAGACGGACTGAGTGACTGACAGACAGGCAGGATGATTGACTGACAGACAGACGGACTGAGTGACTGACAGACAGGCAGGATGATTGACTGACAGACAGACGGACTGAGTGACTGACAGACAGGCAGGATAATTGACTGATTTAATCAACAAAAAGATTTCATTCCCTTTCTTTCGACTCAGCAGTTAGAGATGCTTCGAGCTCACCTGCAAGTGCTGGTTGGCCTCCTTCGTGCTGTCATCATCACTGGTCACTATGTTAGGTGCGGCTGACCTGTCCAGATTCAAGACCATATGATCGTCGTCATCAACGCTCATCCGTACCCCAAACGTGAGCCTGTCCGGCATGTGAGAACCCCCTGCACTTCGTTCATGACGACACCCCTGTGCAGGTGATTCGTACAGCAACACAACATGGACATGACTGTCTGGTAAATTTACAAAATAAGACTTTGATAAATTTAGTAAGTGTATAGTAGCATTTAATTTAGTATATGTATAATAACATTTCATTTAGTAAGTGTATAATAACATTTATTTCAGTAAGTGTCTAATAATATTTATTTCAGTATTTGTATAATAATATTTTTTTAGTAAGTGTATGATAACATCTAATTTAGTAAGTGTATGATAACATCTAATTTAGTAAGTGTATGATAACATTTAATTTAGTTAGTGTATGATAACATCTAATTTAGTAAGTGTGTAATAACATTTATTTCAGTATTTGTATAATAACATTTTATTTAGTACGTGAAGATACCATTTTATTACCTCAGAGTTTTTAAATGTTTCTTTCTACTCATTAATATATTCTCTGAATTAATGTTCCACTTTTCAAACAAATTTAATATCAAATTGTTTTATCTTTTGATAGTTTATAACAAAGATTTTTAAAAACATAAAGGAAAAACAATGCATTCGTCTTATCGTCAAAGACCGACATTTAATATTCTATTATTACATAACATTGATATGATGAATATGTCTTTCTAAAACAGCGATATAAATAAATATTCAGTGTGTGGATTTAAACGTATATGTAAAGTGTTAGCTTTTATCTCAGATTAATTTTGTTTTATCAATATCGTGGGATACTGTTACATACGAGTTGTTGTTTTTTTTATACATGCAAATGCAAAACAATAATTCTGAGAACCAATGAAGTGTTTACATGAGTGTGTGCAGGGAAAATAAAAAGGTGTCAAAGTTTTCTAAAAAGAGTGTGAATCATATGTTGTGAATCATATGTTGTGAATCATATGTTGTGAATCATATGGTGTGAATCATTTGGTGTGAATCATATGGTGTGAATCATATGGTTGTGAATCATATGGTGTGAATCATATGGTGTTAATCATATGGTGTGAATCATGTGTCGTAAATCATATGGTGTGAATCATATGGTGTGAATCATATGGTGTGAATCATATGGTGTGAATGGTCTGTAAAGATGAAAATAAATATTGATCATAAATTAAGTTTGCTTCTTCCACGATTTCAACTTCCGCTGGGGCGTTGCCCTCGCGATAGAGAGTGACGTAATACGTTAAAAATAAATATTTGCCAAACTTCCCTTACATGTTATTATGATTGCTAATTTAAGATGCTTAATATTAATATAGTAAATGTTTATATGAATTATGTTTGCTCTTAAAATACATTTAAAAAAAAAATAACAACATTTTTATGAATTTTTTCTTAAGATTACAACAATTAATTTCCTTTTTTTAAACTGAAACTTTCAGCCTATTAACTGTTGGCTGTTGATACCTGCACCAAGTTGGCAGAGTTAGGATAAAATGATAAGCTAACACAACCAATCATTTTGGATTTAATTAACCAAAAGGTTAAGTAGAGAACTGTGCTGTTGTCACGACAACGGGCTTATATGAATTTCTTGTGGCTAATTTCCCAATTCACCTTTCATGAAGTGCGCTCTCGTTTGGCGCGGTAAGTGTTGAGTTAAAAGAGAAATTAACTCAGACTCTGATATGTTGGATTGTTGTTTTTTGTAAACTTAGAGCAATTTTTTTTTAAA
This sequence comes from Bulinus truncatus, assembly GCA_021962125.1. Lineage (NCBI taxonomy): Eukaryota > Metazoa > Mollusca > Gastropoda > Planorbidae > Bulinus > Bulinus truncatus. The sequence goes on from JAGDYQ010000375.1 coordinate 143,327, forward strand.
ATATCGATTGAATTATCAATGTGAATTAAATTATCAATGTGACTTATCTTTAGTGAAGGAGATGAATAAATTGTAGGACTCCAGCGGGTTACTATTTCTTGTTTTGGTTTGTTAGTCACGTGTTTGTGATGCATGTTACGGGTTAAAAATAAGCTATAGTGTTATTGGCTAGAGGAACCAACCAATGGCTACCCTACCTTTTTAGTTTCAAACATTGGCCGGAATGACTAGGACACAACAAACAAATAAAAGACTGCATCTAAGTTTGAATTTATTAATAGAATAAGCAGGACACGTCATCAGTGTTCTCGAGTAGACAAGAAGGAACCGCAACTCTGTTCTAATGCAAATATTGTTGAACAAAATTATCTAACCTACTTATCGATATAAGGTTGTCGTTAATCTTTGTCGATGGACATGCTGATTTAAGTGACGCATATTTTTATAGGTATTCTGCATTTATAATTATGTGTAGATGTATTCTGATTTTAATTGTTCATTTTATGATTATTTCTTTGAAATATATGCGTGTATTAGTTGTGTAGTATTGTACCTGAATTTGTAAAATAAACATGTTATAGATGAACTAGATATAACAAAAAAATACTAATTCATGTATCCTTATTCAAATCAAATATAATTATAACTTCTAAGAAAGACAAAAAAACATTCTACATTTTTCTATTTTTTACAAGTCTCTGAAATGATGAGATGACGTATCACTTACGTCCTATCAAACAACTAACGGGACAGTTAGTTCAGTAGGGTGAGATGACGTATCACTTACGTCCTATCAAACAACCAACGGGGCAGTTAGTTCAGTAGGGTGAGATGACGTATCACTTACGTCCTATCAAACAACTAACGGGACAGTTAGTTCAGTAGGGTGAGATGACGTATCACTTACGTCAATCAACAACTAACGGGACAGTTAGTTCAGTAGGGTGAGATGACGTATCACTTACGTCCTATCAAACAACCAACGGGACAGTTAGTTCAGTAGGGTGAGATGACGTATCACTTACGTCCTATCAACAACTAATGGGACAGTTAGTTCAGTAGGGTGAGATGACGTATCACTTACGTCCTATCAAACAACTAACGGGACAGTTAGTTCAGTAGGGTGAGATGACGTATCACTTACGTCCTATCAACAACTAATGGGACAGTTAGTTCAGTAGAGTGAGATGACGTATCACTTACGTCCTATCAAACAACTAACGGGACAGTTAGTTCAGTAGGGTGAGATGACGTATCACTTACGTCCTATCAACAACTAATGGGACAGTTAGTTCAGTAGGGTGAGATGACGTATCACTTACGTCCTATCAAACAACTAACGGGACAGTTAGTTCAGTAGGGTGAGATGACGTATCACTTACGTCCTATCAACAACTAATGGGACAGTTAGTTCAGTAGGGTGAGATGACGTATCACTTACGTCCTATCAAACAACTAACGGGACAGTTAGTTCAGTAGGGTGAGATGACGTATCACTTACGTCCTATCAACAACTAATGGGACAGTTAGTTCAGTAGGGTGAGATGACGTATCACTTACGTCCTATCAACAACTAATGGGACAGTTAGTTCAGTAGGGTGAGATGATGTATCACTTACGTCCTATCAAACAACTAACGGGACAGTTAGTTCAATGCCCTCCTTTCATTCCCACCATGACCGACATGGAGATGTCCATGGAGGCATCTCGGAATACTTATACAGGGAGTTGAACCCATAACCCACAGCGTGCAGATCAAGCTGGCTACCACAGCGCCACTCAGGACCTGGAAACATTCCTGTCATGGATCTCACGAGATTAACGAGCTCGGGACTATTAGGTCAACAGTCATGCGCTCCACACCTTCAGGCCATCGGTCCCATAACCACCGTACGTAAGTTGCTGTTTTGACCAAAAGGTATAACTTGCTCAGAAAAAAAATTATTGCCTCTCGAGCTACGCCCTTTACCACGGGGAGTGAACACATTGTCTTGCAACATAATTTTTTAATGTCTGTCTTTTCGTTCTTGTAGTTTTTTGTTTTTTTTTAATTTACGATCAGTGGATTGGAATGTAATGTGTTTTTTTTTTGTGAAATAGCCGCGGGCTATTTGCCTGTAGATGGGGGCTGTGTTTAAAAGATTATTTTTAAATTCAACATCGGGGAATTAACATCAGACAAGATCTAAAAGGACAACAATAGATGAATATTTCTACACCGTCACTAATACATTTATCCGCAATATCGCTGGGCGCATCTGAATAAATAGAATATTTTGAAGTTTAACATCGAAGAACTAATCAGACAATTTCCATTCAAGAACTAATCAGAAAATTTCCATCCAAGAGCTTATCAATGTCCCTCAAAGAACTAATCAGACTATTTCCATTCAAGAGCTAATCAATGTCCCTCAAAGAACTAATCAGACTATTTCCATCCAAGAACTAATCAATGTCCCTCAAATAACTAATCAAACAATTTCCATCCAAGAACTTATCAATGTCCCTCAAAGAACTAATAAGTTATTTCCATCCAAGAACTAATCAATGTCCCTCGAAGAATTAATCAGACAATTTCCATCCAAGAACTAATCAATGTCCCTCAAAGAACTAATAAGTTATTTCCATCCAAGAACTAATCAATGTCCCTCAAAGAACTAATCAGATAATTTCCTTATAAATTAAAAAAAACAAACAAGATACATCAGAAATGCAGACAAAACTAGCATTATTTCTATACACGGAAATAAAATATTCTGACCACGACTTATTGTCTGTATTGAGTTTACCCTAAACAAATCGAATGGTAACTTCTACAAATTGGCCTGGATTTGTAACTTCAATTGTATGTTGTTGATGTTTTGTATGTACCACGGCCTGCATTGTGCCGATTAGACCGATTGCTCCAAATTGAGCCCTGCTCCTTGCAGGGAATCCGAAATTTACATTTCGCATATCACTATCAGTCATGGCTCTTGTCACAGGCTAGAGGAGGGGGCCTCGCAATCATCCGTTAAATTGGGCCCCGCAATTAGTAAGGCAGGCCTTGAAATATACAGCCTTTCAAGTTACTTTATTTCAAATGTGTTGTCCAAGAAAACATTGTCAAATCAGAGCACCCCCCCCATCCCTCAGTACCGGGCCATCTCTGTCAACTGAAGCCCCAGGGACCAACCCACCATCCCCCCCCCATATTGTTTTAGTCCGGGTCTCTTGTCAAGTGTTTTTGTTTCATGCTCTTACAAAAAAAAAAAGAAAAAAGACCAAAGTTATTTTTCCATTGCCATCGTAGTGATGGGATCATTTGAATATTTTATATTTTATCAACATTGTAACTTTAACAATAATTTGTTGGATTTTTCTTTACTAGAAGGAACATCTCTAAAATTGTATTTGAGCTGTACTTGAATAAACTTGGTTAACAATGAATATAGTAAAGTTACTTCACAATGTATACGTGTTATAAGTAATTATTTTCTAAATAAACAAAGCTAACTAATTTGACATTAATTAGACTTTTGTTATTTACACAATAAAATTGTCAGCAAATTATACATTTTTATGTTATATATTTTATAGACCTGCTATGTAAACTTCCCATTTATGGACAGTTAATTAACGAAAAGCGTATATATATATATATATATATATATATATATATATATATATATATATATATATATATATATGTATGTATATCTTGACTAAAAGTTCAGCTTATTCAGTTTGAAACAGTCTTACCTTCAAGAGGAACCGGTAACGATAAAGCAAAGTTAAAGTAAAACAATGCCAGGTACTGCAGCACTAAATATTTTTGTTCCATTGCAAAATTTGAAGATTGGGGTTTTGATTTAGTCAGAACTATTATATTAAACTTAAAACACTCTTACTGTTAGCTCTTTACGTGTTTCAAGTTACTGACTTTAGGACCGTACACAATAAGAAACCACAATTATTTGTTTTGTCTAACAATTTAAGATGTTTCCCTTTTATATGCTTGTTTTGTAGTAGTTTGTTTCAGGATTTAAAAATTCGGGGTTACAACAATTCACTCAACTGTTTTTGTTGTACGGTCACAAGGGGGTGTGGGGGTGAGGGTAGCCCCATTCCGATCCCCCACCCCTTTTTCAACTTATTACAGGACTAATAGTGAATCAGCGTCATTCGTGTGTTTCAACTGTTACGCCTACAGCGATGCCGTCAAGCGTGAAACAGTTTCCGGGAGATGAGAATATCTACATCTCATTTACCAGTACACAAAAATAAAAGAAAGTATTTGAAAAAATAAAAAACCCAGATTATATCAGTCGTGACGAAATATTGTGTTGTTCTAGGTTGTAGTTGTTTTGTTTGTTTGGTTTTACTTTTTACTAAGATTTGATCAGAAATTCACCGAAGAGTGAAAGTGTGTCAGTCATTGGCTTAGATGGGGTAACACATTTCTTTCAAAGAGGCGTTTAGTTCTCTGTACATTCTTATTTCGTGACGCCTCTCCAATGTCCATACATCGCGCAGTCGGAAAATTTTCGTTTTGTTTTGTTTTGTCGTATACCTGCAAAATGGAATTAAAAATTAACCTCTGAGTTGGCAGCAAAAAATATATACAAATACCAAACAGAAGTTTAATTCTACCCAGCAAGCAAAGCCATTCTTACGTTGTTTTATTTTTGGGAGAGACAAAGGTCAATTGGCGAGCACTAAGGAAAAACGCAATCCAGCAGCCCATGCAAAGTTTGGCCACTAGTAATCATTTAAAAACTGGGGCCAACTATGATAACACCCCACCTGTTGACACCCCGTCTGTTTATACCCCACCTGTTGACACCCCCATCTGTTTACACTCCATCTGTTTACACCCCGTCTGTTGACACCCCCATCTGTTTACACCCCGTCTGCTGACACCCCCATCTGTTTACACTCCATCTGTTTACACCCCGTCTGTTGACACCCCCATCTGTTTACACCCCGTCTGTTGACCCATTTAAAGCGGAGGTTCTTGCTATTGCTAAAATAGCTATTCATATAATGGCTGGCTAAATAAAAGTCTTAACATGTCCCCCGTCCCCTTCAAAGGGGTGGGGGGGGGAGGGGCTAGGCATCAACCTGATTTGCTTATCCGTAAGATTGGCTCTGTCTGTTCTCATGTTGTTGTTGTTTTTCCATCATTGCATTGACTTTAGAATCAATAATGATGACCATATTATTACTCTAATCCTAAAGAGAACCAATATATATCGACTTGTCTAGGGCACTGGTTGGTTGGATAGAATATAAAATGTACAAGTATAGAACACTGGTTGGTTGGATAGAATATAAAATGTACAAGTCTAGGGCACTGGTTGGTTGGATAGAATATAAAATGTACAAGTATAGAACACTGGTTGGTTGGATAGAATATAAAAAGTACAAGTCTAGGGCACTTGTTGGTTGGATAGAATATAAAATGTACAAGTCTAGGACACTGGTTGGTTGGATAGAATATAAAATGTAAAAGTCTAGGACACTTGTTGGTTGGATAGAATATAAAATATACAAGTCTAGGACACTTGTTGGTTGGATAGAATATAAAATGTACAAGTCTAGGACACTGGTTGGTTGTATAGAATATAAAATGTACAAGTATAGAACACTGGTTGGTTGGATAGAATATAAAATGTACAAGTCTAGGACACTTGTTGGTTGGATAGAATATAAAATGTACAAGTATAGAACACTGGTTGGTTGGATAGAATATAAAATGTACAAGTCTAGGGCACTGGTTGGTTGGATAGAATATAAAATGTACAAGTCTAGGACACTGGTTGGTTGGATAGAATATAAAATGTACAAGTCTAAGGCACTGGTTGGTTGGATAGAATATAAAATATAAAAGTATAGAACACTGGTTGGTTGGATAGAATATAAAATTTACTTTTAAAAAAAACATTGATATTGTAAAAAAATCGTTCCATAATATTTTGTTTCCACTTAGTTTCTTTGATCAATTTTAAAGTGGACGCTATTGATACCATTATTCTGTTGATACCAGTAATATTTACCGAATGGAAATAAATCCTCTTCATATATATATATATATATATATATATATATATATATATATATAATTTTTATTTCTATTTAGTACTGCTTTCGGTCTAATCTTCTTTATGGTTTGCTGGCCACAATCGTAGATCGGTTCAGGTTGTGCACCTTTAGTCTACTGGTCGGTATCATTGACTACCACCAATCTTTACCGTCACTAAAATGTACACACGTCACATGTATTACATCAATGTTTTAAATATGTGGTTGGTGTATTCTCTAACCCCTTCTCCTATCTCTCTCACACACACACATACACATAAACTTGCACACGAGATCGTAATGGCGTCTACAGACACCCTTGTGGCCTAGTGTCAGCCCCGTAGCCAAGGGGGGGCACTCTGGGGGCCGTCCCCCCCGCTAGGGGTGGAGTGCCCTTCGCTTAAAAAAGAAAAAGAGGAAAAAATAAAGAAAAAGTAACTAAAATGAGAAAAAACTACCCCCCTGCTGGGTATTGGTGCCCGCCCCCCTGCTTACTTTGACCTGGCTACGGGCCTGTCTAGTGTTATTCTTTTATAAGACCATATGCTGATCTGCACTGGCTTTCACCTTTGGACGCCCTCGATTGGGTGGTAAGGGGTGAGGGTTGCGTAGGTCACCAGGTGGCATGACACACCCCTTACTTAGATGGCGACTGATACATTTTGTGAATATTAGAAAATTAAACGTCTACAGTATGCCCACTAATACGACTTTGCCAAAAGCAATAAATGTTAAATAGACAGACAACGGTTTACAGACCAATAAAACCCTGGGGAAATTATACGTAGTCTGAACACACAGGCGATAATCTGTCTATTAAGACCTTAGTTTATTAGAGTTTATTTGACTATTAGTTGAAATTGGATGATGGTACCGTTGTATTTTTTCTTTAAATTAAGCAGGAAATAAGTATATCTGTTATTGGTTTGTTTTATGGTCTACTTAGACCTTTATGACCGAGTTACTTGGTATTAGCTGTAAGATTGTAATAAAGATTGCAATAGTTCCAGGTGAAACAGGTGTACTTCATTCTCACGCGCCATTGAATCAAATCTGTTTCACGCTTAGCGTTGACCTGCAAACTTGTCAATGTAAAATATAAATGCATATTTATTGCTTTATTATTTGTGTGTATGTATTAGTCTATATTTATATGCAGATATGTTTTAGAATGGAGGTAAAAAGGTGGACCGTATGGCCGTATAAAGAGATTATTGACCTCGTTAAAATAAAATAAACTTACTATAGGGAACAGTTTAAAGTTGGCAGTGAAAACAAACCAACAAATGTGTTACATCAAGTGCGAATTAGAGACAGAAATAGAGTTTATTCTAAGTTTTTATTTAACTTTACTTATAAGGTGTGAGTGCCACTTTATATGTCATGTAATATATGACAAAACAAATAATATGTCATCGTGATCCCACATAGAACACCGCCAATTAGTTTACATTAGCATACATACAGATAGTTCTTTTCACAACAAAAATAATAGAATATATTATAGAGTTTACATAGACTTTTATTAAAAAACGCTTAGATGAAAAAGTATTTGTAAAAATATATTGACTAAAAAATGAGTGGGCGCCAGAAATAAATGAAAAAGTAAATAATGGTGAACACGATTTTTATATCAATGACATTTATATTCTTAATTTAAGACAGGGTTTGGCAAACTTTAAAAAACGGCCACTATCAAGCTCTGACACTTGGGGTTCCTCTGCCTCCCCCCCCCCAACCAGGGCTTCCATAAAAATAGTTTGGACTGCACCCCCTCCATTGTGGGGGAACTGCACTAAATTCCACCCATTAAATAGTAATGTTAAGACTATCTCTATATCCACAGATCTACATAATGTACCAATATGTGTCTATAAAATGATCCACAAGTACACCAAATGTAACTTTATATTTTTCTATACATGGGTGTGGGTAACCCCACGTTTGATAGATGGTCCATTGTGTGTGTGTGCACAACTGTGAGTAAAGCGTTTTGTTGCTCTCAGAGTCGTACCAAAGTATATTTAAACTAGGCGGAAACCATGGGCCCCCTACCTCTAAATAGAGGGTGTCCCTACTTCTAAAAGGGTCCCCTATTTGGAAGCATTATTCGTAGTACTAAACGGAATGCTATGGTGGGGGGATCAGGTCTTAAAGTTCTGGCCAGCCCACCTTGCCCAATGAAATGACCAAATGAGAACTTGTCATATGCCCAGGATGACATTGGCAAAAAAAAAAATAGAGATGAGTCATCAGGGCCCAATTAGTGTAAGGTTATTTCAGGCCGTAGATTTCAAAAATGGCGGCATACACAGAGCTAGGCCCCCTTCATGTTCCTTTTCCTGGACCCTAAATGTGTCTCTGCCTATTGACACCGAAAAAAGTAAAAACGTCTGTGGAGTAATCCACACGGGGAAATACCACTTCCTGATTGGCTACATTCACAAAGTTCAAATAAAAAGTTTATATCAGTTGATTGTGTTATCAGTTGTTGTTGTTTTGTTGGCATTGTTGTTATTTATTTTGTTTGTTTTTCTTTTGTTTATTTCTTGGTTGCTTGTTAAGGTGTTATTCGTTTTTGAATGTTTGTTAGGCTTTATGTATGTATTTGTCCTAAAAATCTGTATCACCATCCTTATTATATTTATTCATAAGTTTAATTTACATCTATTACGGTTCATGAGACGAAGACACCTGTACTGAGAGTAGAATTCAATCGATACGATTAGCTTAATGTATTCAATGTGTGATCCACCTCATTCATATCTAGGGCCAGCTAAACATCAAACAGTAAAACAAATGATTTGTCATCGAACTGTATGGCCCGCCCTCTTTATCATTTCTTCATCTGTTTACTTTTTACATACAGATCTGATGTTTTTATCTTCTAAACTAGTTTGAAACCAAATGATGAATCACATCGATGAACTATCTAATATATATATATATATATATATATATATATATATATATATATATAAATATATATATATATATATATATATATATATAGAGAGAGAGAGGGAGATAGATAGATAGATAGATAGATAGATAGATAGATAGATAGATAGATAGATAGATAGATAGATAGATAGATAGATAGATAGATAGATAGATAGATAGATAGATAGATAGATAGATAGATAGATAGATAGATAGATAGATAGATAGATAGATAGATAGATAGATAGATAGATAGATATGAAGGTAGGTATCTAGGTAGGAAGGAAAATGTTCAAACTGGTAAATAGTTCAAAGGATTTGGGTAGATAGGTAACTACTAACTAGATATGTCATCGATCCTCTCAAGTTATCCTTCTTCCTTTACATTCATCCTACCCTCAACCCTTGTGTCAAGTTTATTTATATGTCTTAATATCCTCATTCACTGCAGGCTATTTCCCATCTCGCCAAAGTCTAATATTTACTTTACAACTCATACACGAGTTGACATTAAGAAATCTTATCCGTCTACAAACGGAGAACAGTTAAGCTAAAATAAAATGGTATATGATGCATACTTTGAAATACCAACATTCTCTATTTGTTCATAAAATGTATCCATACGCCTTGGCGAGTAAACTATTTCATAAAGGGATTAGCGAGGAGTTTCTTTTACACAAATAAATCTTTACATTCAATGAACTAATAATAGAAGGATGACAGGTGACTGAATTAAAAGAAAAAAAAAATTGTCCTACTTCTGGGGTGATGTGAATGCGGCGTATGACCTACTTAGAAGCCATTCACTAGTTTGTCTATCTGGGTACATGCGCGTACTATTTTCTTGTATTACGGTATATCCAAGAAGAAGTTCAATTTATTTTAAAGTGTACATATTCCCGTCTACAGCTTCATCCATTCAATCAGGGAGATAACTGCGTAGATTTGTGTCGAGTATGTTTCTGTTAGATCCTGTTTGCTGATATTTCTTTCTCAGTAAGTCTTCTGCCAAATAAACCCATTTACAGATCCCCGCTGACTAGATAGTCCACAGTTAGCCAACTACTGTAATCTACGAAAGCATGACTTTAATTTTAGCAAGTTGACCCCTTCACGATAATCAGAAAGTACAAAACCTTTTTGCAGCTGCCAGAATGAAATAATAATGTCAATGACACGGTTAGCAAGCATTGTGCGCGTAACAAACATTGTGCACCAAAAATTGTCATGGTTTACAAAAAAATAAAACGAAAAATATGTTTATTTATACAATTTATATAAAAAAAATAGCTAGCTTCACTGCGCCCCAAATCATTTTATTTTGATTTCTTTTGGACACTTAGACAAAATAGTATTTTCCATCCTTGGTTTATGACTTAGAAGGTTTGTTGCTTTTTTCCCCACTACAATTAGTTAAACTCTCTAGAAGGCTGAGATTGTGTTCTTCCAGTAAACTTTTATTTTTAAATAAAAGTAACTCATTCTTAGGTTCTGGGGGAGGGCTTATACAAAATTATCTTCTGGGACTCTATAACATCCTAGATAGAACTTTGTACGAGTAGAAGGCCCTTTGGCAGGGGGTGTGTGATGTCCTTGTAAGGTTGAGATGAAATCTCTCAGCTCCTATAAACCACTTAATGGGACGGTTTTTATGATGCCCTTCTTTCATCCCCACCATAGCCGATAGTGCAATGGCCATGGAGGCACCACGGGAGATATATCGGGAACTTGAGCCAAGACCTGAACAATTTCCTTGGACCTCACCGGAGATTGAACCAGATACCTTCAGGTCGACAGTCGAGCGCTTTACAGTACGACCATCCGTCCCCATCAGGAGGTAAATCTATCCATCAAAGTGGCTCCCAAAAGAAGAATGCCCGTAATACAAAGATTACAATTGGTGGCACTCTGTTCACTATAGCTTGAGACTTTATTTTACCAGAAGCCTTCACAATATGGCAATTAAAAGCGTAAGGAACCACAGCAATAAATTCACTCGATTTCAATGTTTTTATTTATATTTGTATCATTTATACATATCATCCATTTATTATCATGCATGCTCTTTATATTTGCAAGATAACTTTTCTGAGAACATGAAAAAAAAAAACCTGTTTTAATTTTTTATTTTTATTTTCGGTAAAAAAAATTAATAGAAAATAACAAAAATAGTAATTCACGTTACATTCACAATAGTAATAAAAAGTTACATTCACAATAGTAATAAAAGTTACGATAACAATGTATAGGTATGTGGACCACTGACACATTCTTTTTTTTTTCTTTTAATTGCCTGGGTACTCAGTATTAAACTGATTGCAACTTGGAATGTCATCTGGAAGTCATAGGTCAAAGTTCACATTGTTTAAAAAGGAATAGGTTACCATAGAAACTTGGCATCATATGAATCAGAAATTCGGAGTTGATTCTTGACAAATCTGTAGTTGGGAAAACAGAAGGTAAAGACTTAGGATTGTCTGATAGACTTGATGGCAAACTGATCATTGTTATATTGGAGAACATCATAACAGCCTGATTTATTATGGGATACTGTTAAACAACCTGATTTGTTATGGGATACTGTTGAGCAAACTGATTTATTATGGGATACTTTTGATTACACTGATTTTTTATGGCATACTATTGAACAAACTAATTTATTATGGGATACTGTTGAACAAACAGATTTATTATGGTAAACTGTTTAACATGATGGCTAACTGATCATTGTTACATTGTGATGGCAAACTTTTATGTGATGTTAACTAACATAATAGCAGACTGATTATACTGTGACATTGTTGAACATGCCAAAAAACTGACATAAGAAGTGAAATATGGGAACTTGATACCAATTTGATTTAAGATGTGATATAGGGGAACATGATAACAATTTAATTTAACATGTGATATAGGGGAACAAGATAATAATTTGATTGAACATGTGATATTTGAGGAACATAGAACTAATGGGCACTTGTTTTTATAATCCTGAAAATGATATGATAAGATTAACGTCATCAGTTATCAATATCTCTGATTAAAAACTACCCATATAAAATGATTTTTATAGTACATGACTGGACTAACCATCTTATTTAAAGTATCCATATATCAATTACGCGTATATATAAGTAGTCATCAAATATTTTTACATTAATATTTAATGAAGATTTGAATTTGGAAATGGGTGAATAGATGGGTAAATAAATAGATAGATAAATGATATTAGATAGATAGATAGATAGATAGATGATAGATAGATAGATAAATAGAACAATAGATAGATAGATAGATAGATAGATAGATAGATAGATAGATAGATAGATATAACGATATATGATAGATAGAAAGATAGATAGATGTTAGATAGATAGAAAGATAGATAGATAGATAGATAGATAGATAGATAGATAGATAGATAGATAGATAGATAGATAGATAGATAGATAGATATAACGATATATGATAGATAGAAAGATAGATAGATGTTAGATAGATAGAAAGATAGATAGATGATAGATAGATAAATATTTCTTGTTTGTTTATTTGACCCACTTTATGCAGTCCAGGAAGTTGGTCCCGTATTTCCAGTCGCTAAACAGGAAACAATCCCCATATGAGGTAGGTCTGCGTCGGTGGTATGTTTCTTTGCCAGTGTGCCTGGATGTTTTGGATGACTTCGTTGGGCATGGTGTCCTGACCTTGTGTACATGCACGGTGGTTGTACTTAGTGGACGTACCGTTGTGGATGTTGCATTTGATATTCGTATTGTAGTATTCAGATTACGAGCGGTTGCAGTTGGCGGATGTATGGTGGACGAATTGGTATTAGTCGGCCGAGTTGTGGTTGACGAAAATGCTGTTAGTGTAGACAACAGACGCGTTGGTGTGGACGTTTGGCGTGTTGTTGTGATTGTGGAAGTCATGGTGTTTATTATTGTTGCTGTTGGGCGTGTTGTTGATGTTATTGGAGTTGTAATTGTTGTAGCTGTAGTTGTTGGAGTTGTAGTTGTTGGAGTTTTAGTCGTTTTAGTTGTTATAGTTGTTGGAGCTGCAGTTGTTGTTGTTGGAGCTGTAGACGATGGACGTGTTGTAGATATTGTTGGAGTTGTAGTAGTTGTAGTTGTAGTTGTTGGAGTTGTAGTCGTTGGACGTGATGTAGATGTTGTTGGAGTTGTAGCTGTTGTAGTTGTAGTTATTGGAGTTGTAGTTGTTGAAGTTGTAGTCGTTGGACGTGTTGTAGTTGTTGGAGTTGTAGTTGTTGGAGCTGTAGTTGTTGGAGTTGTAGTTGTTGGAGTTGTAGTTGTTGGAGTTGTAGTTGTTGGAGTTGTAGTCGTTGGACGTGTTGTAGTTGTTGGAGTTGTAGTTGTTGGAGCTGTAGTTGTTGGAGTTGTAGTTGTTGGAGTTGTAGTTGTAGTCGTTGAACGTGTTGTAGTTGTTGGAGTTGTAGTCGTTGGACGTGTTGTAGTTATTGGAGTTGTAGTTGTTGGAGTTGTAGTTGTTGGAGTTGTAGTTGTTGGAGTTGTAGTTGTTGGAGTTGCAGTCGTTGGACGTGTTGTAGTTGTTGGAGTTTTAGTTGTTGGAGTTGTAGTTGTTGGAGTTGTAGTTGTTGGAGTTGTAGTTGTTGGAGTTGTAGTCGTTGGACGTGTTGTAGTTGTTGGAGTTGTAGTTGTAGTTGTTGGAGTTGTAGTTGTTGGAGTTGTAGTCGTTGGACGTGTTGTAGTTGTTGGAGTTGTAGTTAATGGAGTTGTAGCTGTTGGGCGTGTTGTAGTTGTTGGAGTTGTAGTTGTTGGAGTTGTAGTTGTTGGAGTTGTAGTTGTTGGAGTTGTAGTTGTAGTTGTTGGAGTTGTAGTCGTTGGACGTGTTGTAGTTGTTGGAGTTGTAGTTGTTGTAGTTGTAGTTGTTGGAGTTGTAGTCGTTGGACGTGTTGTAGTTGTTGGAGTTGTAGTTGTAGTTGTTGGAGTTGTAGTTGTTGGAGTTGTAGTCGTTGGACGTGTTGTAGTTGTTGGAGTTGTAGTTGTTGGAGTTGTAGTTGTTGGAGTTGTAGTTGTTGGAGTTGTAGTTGTTGGAGTTGTAGTTGCTAATGTCGTAGTCAACTGGGTGGATACTACTGCTGTGGTTGTTGGTTGCATTGAGACACAGTAACCTCTGACACACGCCTGAAATCAAATTTTAAAAACCCTTCAAATATTTATTTACACAGATCTACATAATTATAATCATTTCGTTCAACTTATCGACTTTTATAGATTTATAATCAAATTGCAGGTATAAAATGCTCAAAGATTATTAACATTAGATTATTTCGTTAATTAAACACTGATCTGTTTTATCTGGTATAATAATGTTGCTTATTACAAATCAAGAAATTCGTATTGCAACGTGTTTAATTATTGGCCCATCTTTTCATATGTTTCTAAACTAAGTTGTTAATGTGTCTTGTTGTGTTTATAATAATGTCATCTGTATCACCTTATTGTGAAATATAACCTGTTATATTCTAAATATGAAAACCAAAGTCTTTGTTTGTATTGTGTATGTTATGCATGACTACCATGAGTTGCAGGATGCAGAGGTTATAGTAGTATGCGGGGGATGGGGGCTAGAGTCGTACCTGTGTATTACACACCAAGACGCTCAAATCACACGTTAGTGTCGTTTGAGTAGCAATGTTTAGTTTAGTAAATGGCATGTGTTACATTTTGTTTGACTATATCGTTTGCGTACCGATTTTCTGTGTATGTTAAATGCTGTGTTGCATGCTTTTTGAACGTGTCTGTGTAAGCTGAATGCAGTGTGTGTTTGTCTAAGTTTATATAAGTGTGTATGTGTGTATATATATATATATATATATGTGTGTGTGTGTGTGTGCGTGTATGTGATTTAATATAAATAAAAATGGTATTCAATTAAATCCAACCATGTTTATTCCACAAGGTGTGTACTCCAACGGACGTATCCACTGGCAGCTGAGGTAGGTGGCGTTACTGATGGGCAGCTTACATAACATACCGCCACATATGGCTGAATCTCCACCATAGGAAGATATTTGAAAGCTCTGCAATGTTAAAGTAATAAAGGAAGCATGCAATGAAACGTGTAGTCTATAGAGAAGAGTTGTCATGAGAGAGGCTGTTACGAGAAGTAAGGAAAGTTACCTAGTCCAAATACAGACAATGTGAGAAATTGGAAAGGAAGGAAGGAGTTTATAGGCTTTAAGAAAACTGTGTAGTGTGAATAATCAGAATAAAATAAAAACCACAAATGAGCGAGTGTGATGTGAGCCCATGTCAGCTATTTATGAAATATTTAATTGTTTTTTAAAAGGTTCTCAAACTTGGCTCTTTCTGCTCCGTTGAATATTTTGTCATCCCATAATGTGTAGAGATTAAATCAATTTTATAGCAAAACAAAAATGTTTTAACGGATCTTCAGTTGTTTTTTTTTATTTACCTGACAATATTGGCTTTGTGTGTAGTTTAATGCCAGTTGACACTGTTCGTCTCTGCCTATAATTTCTCCAGCCCTCTGCCCTTCCAGGAGAGTCGGGAGTGCGAGACGTACTGAGGTGTACTCTGGACGCGTACAGACGACTCTGTGATTTGTGAATATAAAAAACAAAACATCAATCAGTGCTATTAATTACTCTGTCGGTAGCTATCAATCAGTGCTATCAATTACTATGTCAGTAGCTATCAATCAGTGCTACCTATTACTCTGTCAGTAGCAATCAACCAGTGCTACCAATTACTCTGTCAGTAGCTATCGAAAGAAGTTTTTAATAAGTATTGTTTTCTTTTTTTTTTTAACGTACTTGCCTGGCTAGGTAGGTTTTGAAACTGTTTATCGAGCAGGGAGAGAACTTCCACGAGTTTCCCTGGTGTGCGTTGTGCACCACCGTGTTCGTCACCGATGCCATGACGAACACGTCGTTGTCGGTACATACACCACCGGTGGTAGAATCGTGCGAGGCAGATAAGCTGCAGACAACAAATGGACTTCGTTCTAATTGCACGTCTAAATGGGAGAGTTCCGCTAATTGCGTCTTGCACCACAATCTCTCTTCTATTGACACTTCTTACACTCACTACTTTAGTTTCTTAGTTTATTTATATGACCAGTGATTCATTGGACTATCTGACCTGTGTCCTAATTCGTGGGCGGCGATTTGAGCCACGCGTCCATCCCACGTGTTTTCCACAAGTGACACACCTGCAGCCGTACAGGTTCTCTCTACATTGGCGTATCCGACAATGGGGTTGGGAACGATGTCTCTCCTGGTACATTGTATGTGTTGTAGAATATTAAGAAGTACATTCATATAGACGAGAGAAAATTCGATGTAAATCTAGTGTAAAACTGATGTAAAACTAGTGTAAAACTGATGTAAAACTAGTGTAAAACTGATGTAAAACTAGTGTAAATCTGATGTAAAACATACCATTTATATAATTCATAAAGCAATATCATGCTACTCTTTGTGTAGGTTATTGTTCTTCTTAAAATAAACAGATCTTTCTTATATTCAAATAATTTTAGATACAAGATATCTGAATAAAATGTTTACAAAGCATGATATGTGTATTACAGTTTACATTCAAGATATATAGATAGGAAGGTAGGTAAATTAGTGGATGGATAGATATCTCGATATTAATATAAACAGATAATATGTAGTTAGGTTGATGTTAAGTAGGTAAATAGGTAGCTTGTAGGTATCAGGTAAGTAGGTTGTGTAGTTATGTGTAAGTAGGTTGGTAAGTAGGTAGGTAGGTATGTGCATTGCTTGGTAGGCAAGCATAAAGTCGAGCAGGCTGTTAGCAATAATAATAATTTGTGTTTGGTTAGGTGTTTGTTTATAATAGTCATCAAAAAGTACGTAATAAAGGTGTTTTGTTTTATATGTTTAAGAGACTTATGTAAGGCGTGCAAACAAATTCAATAAATGCAAATTAAAGAAGAAATAAATTAAAGAGTTCACCCAGTAAACAGCATGTAATGGTCACTCAGTGGTATGTCCAGCTGTTGCTGGGCCCAGGCGGTCAGAACACTAAGTCCAGCGTCTGCATTGACGGTGCCGCTAACTGTGATGTTGGCCATGAAGGAATCTTCCGCGGAAGTCTGATGGATTCATGTGACATTATTGTACAACATTATCAACGACATACAACATTATTAAGGACATACAACAATATTAACAACATACAACATTATTAAGGACATACAACAATATTAACAACATACAATATTATTAAGGATATACAACACTATCAACAACATACAACATTATTAAGGACATACAACATTATCAATAACATATATCATTATTAAGGACATACAACAATATTGGGGGTATACAGCGTTATCAAATACATACAACATTATTAAGGACATACAACATTACCAACGACTTACAACATTATTAAGGACATACAACATTATTAAGGACAAACAACATTTTTAAACACTGAAAACAGGCTTGTAAATAGGTTATTATGAGGTCTTAAAAATTCTAAAAGTGTAAGAGACTTCAACGAAACATTTTCATTGTAAGGAAACTCTTCTAACACTTCAACAAAACATTTTCATTGTAAGGGAACTCTTCTAACACTTCAACAAAACATTTTCATTGTAAAGGAACTCTTCTATACTTACGGTTAAAACCTTTAGAATCGTTACAGTTGTTGCCATGGCAATATCTGGGTCAGTGATGGTCTGGTAGATGGCGCTGATCTGCGAGTATATAAAACCACAACAAAGCATTGATGAGTAGTCGTCAATAGAAAAATATCAACGTCACCTCATAACTACTTATTTACTAGCATTGATGTTTGTGAACTAGTTTGTTTTGTTTGATGTTTGTGAACTAGTTTGTTTTGTTTGATGTTTGTAACGTAGATTGTTTTGTTTGATGTTTGTGAACTAGTTTGTTTTGTTTGATGTTTGTAACGTAGATTGTTTTGTTTGATGTTTGTGAACTAGATTGTTTTGTTTGATGTTTGTAACGTAGATTGTTTTGTTTGATGTTTGTAACGTAGATTGTTTTGTTTGATGTTTGTAACGTAGATTGTTTTGTTTGATGTTTGTAACGTAGATTGTTTTGTTTGATGTTTGTGAACTAGTTTGTTTTGTTTGATGTTTGTGAACTAGTTTGTTTTGTTTGATGTTTATAACGTAGATTGTTTTATTTGATGTTTGTAACGTAGATTGTTTTGTTTGATGTTTGTGAACTAGTTTGTTTTGTTTGATGTTTGTGAACTAGATTGTTTAGTTTGATGTTTGTAACGTAGATTGTTTTGTTTGATGTTTGTGAACTAGTTTGTTTTGTTTGATGTTTGTAACGTAGATTGTTTTGTTTGATGTTTGTAAACTAGTTTGTTTTGTTTGATGTTTGTGAACTAGATTGTTTTGTTTGATGTTTGTAACGTAGATTGTTTTGTTTGATGTTTGTAACGTAGATTGTTTTGTTTGATGTTTGTGAACTAGATTGTTTTGTTTGATGTTTGTGAACTAGTTTGTTTTGTTTGATGTTTGTGAACTAGATTGTTTTGTTTGATGTTTGTAAACATCGTTTTTCGTTATTTTTTTTTTCATTTAAATATTGATTCGAAATGCATCATCTTAAGTTGATATAAAAGTAATAATGATTAAACAAATGTAAATTTAAAAAAAAAAGACACAGACAAGCAGACAGATAAGTAAACATACACAAATTGAAAGGCCCAATAAAAAAGAGGGAAAATGTATGAAAGTAAAGATAAAAATAAAACAAAAAATGAGACAAAAAGAAACTAAAATGATGGAGAAAAAGTGAGAAAAAAAAAGGATAGAGAGCAAGAGAGAGAACGAGAGAGATACTTAATAACATCCACAGACAGACTGACAGACACGAAAGCCGATGACTTTCGTATTGGTAGCCATACGAAAGATTCCAAGGGAAACTACTCACACCATCTGCAACATAAGTGTACCAGAGACGCAACTTTGACAATGCATTTATCTGCCCATACAAGGAAACCCATCTGAAAATAAATTTGTTTGGAGTAAACTTGACCAATGTTTGTTGACTAAAATGGAAATATAATTGTACAGTTCTTAAACAAGTAAAAATACGAACATGGCTTAAATTAGAATGTCCTGTGTGTTATTTATTTAGCTTTTGTAATCTTTAGTACTTCACTTTGCGACCATGTCATCTTTGTGCTGCTTTTGTATTGGAACTATTATGTTTTAAGCTTGTGTAGTGAAACTATTATGTATTTAGCTTGTGTAGTGAAACTATGATTAGTGCTACTTTTGTATTAAAAAAAAAACGTATGTTTCTTTTGTAGTGTAACTATTTTTTGCGATATTTTTTTCTATTTTTTTTTTAAATAATATACGAATAGCTAATTACATTATAAGCCACCCCTTTCGACTTAGAAGGCCCGTTTTAGATAGTATTGTATTGGCATCTACATCAACAAACGTTTGTTTTTGTCCCCGCATATGATAATCGCTATGATCCGTAAATGATCTCGACCTAGGCTTTGCACACATCTTATTCCCCCCTTTGTAAACACTTACAATACTTTCAATACTAACAATACTTACATAACTAAAAATACTAATAATACTTACATAACTAAAAATACTAATAATACTAACAATACTTACATAACTCAATGTTTTCTCTCTCCCCTTCTAATTATAAATCAATGACTTCCCTTTCCCGTTATAATCATAAATCAATGACTTCCCTCTTTCCATCTAATTATAAATCCATGACTTCCCTCTTTCCATCTAATTATAAATCAATGACTTCCCTCTTTCCATCTAATTATAAATCAATGACTTTCCTCTTTCCATCTAATTATAAATCAATGACTTTCCTCTTTCCATCTAATTATAAATCAATGACTTTCCTCTTTCCATCTAATTATAAATCAATAACTTTCCTCTTTCCATCTAATTATAAATCAATGACTTTCCTCTTTCCATCTAAGTATAAATCCATTACTTCCCTCTCCCCATCCAATCATAAATCAATGACTTCCCTCTCCCCTTCTAATTATAAATCACAGACTTACCTCTCCCCATCTAATTATAAATCAAAGATCCCCCTCCCACCACACTATTCTTCCACACACTAAATTTATTTGTTTATTATTCTTATAATTTTGTATATAAACAAAATACTATTGTACAAAATTGGGGGGGGGGGGTAAAACAAATACCACCAACTCATTAACAATCATGCTGTGTTATATGCAATGTGAACGCACCATAATAATTTATAACTGTATTGGGAATAACTGTTTTACTTCTTTCTAGGGAATGTTCTAGCGTGTACTAAGAAATCTACCTAAACGTTTGTCATCACTGCACCTGAGATATTCCACATAGTCCACAATGAAGGCTATTTCTATGACATGTTGAGTGACCGCTCGCTTGCGCCTGCTTACCGGATGTTGTCTTGAATTGTTGTACCTAGCAGTGTGTACCAGCTGCGGTCTATCAACTAAAAAAAAATATTTTAGGTTATATTAATACAATGGATTATCTCCCCCTTACTTCTAAGGGTTATATTCCTTTGACCAATTTAAACCTTGATATTGCGAATGGACTTTCTAAATCCAGATAAACAGAAGAGAAAGGCTAATATGCATTAAAAAACTAAACTTGAAAGATATATTTTCAACTGATTCGTTAACTTTAATCATTTCTTTTGCTTTTTTTCTATTCCCAAATTAAAAATTGTCCGAACATCACCGTTTCAATGATTTTTTTTTTACAGATAACTCGTTCGACCGAGTGATATATACTGACTCTGTATCTCAGTTTAAAACAAAAAAAATTCAACCACATAGCAAAGGCAGGCTACCTAAAAAAGAAAGATTTGTAATTAATTAATAAATTTATTTTGACAAAACTTTATCGGTGACTGAGCCAACGGCGCACGGTTTTAATAGCAGTCAAAATATATTTCTTTCAAAAACATTCTGTTTAGCAGTACAGTTTATACACATTTACATTTTATTTTATAACAATATTATGTTTAAAAAACAATGCCCGTTAGAAAATGCATTTAGCTTTATCTAAACAGTTCCACTCCATGCTGTGCACAAACTTTTTTTTTAAGTAGGATGAAAGGTGTCAATAATTCTAAGCACACTTCATCACTTACCTATTTCATCACGTGCTGCGTCATTCCCAAATCTCAGAAGCTTTTCAAGTCCAAGGGAAATAACTACTGTGTGTGGGTTTAACTCTGTTGTGCTTGCCTCCCCCTGTGAAGGCTTTATGTCCCATCCATTTCCAAACGCGTTGAATGTTCCAGTCTATTTTTTTTTTAAAATGATAATACATTACCTATTAGAGAGTGGTTTACTGGTCTTTTAAGAGCTGCCCTTGTTGTATTCTAATATCTCTGGTCAAGTTGTCTAAGGGTTACCAGATCTATAATAGGTCGTGGCATAACTGACGTATATAGATCTATAAATAGGTCAAGTTAAAGAAGACTGCCGTCTAGCAACTCCCCCCCCCCCAGTACCCCATTGCCGAATGACCGTTTGGCTTACAGTGCAGTCTCTGTTCGATGCTTTCATTTGAGAATATGATTTAACTAGCTATCAAATCAACTCTCTGATTTGGATAACATAACTATAGTCATCCATATGGTTATAGGTAAGGTGGTGTATTCACTATCGGTCTAATTTATTAAGGTTGATGTATATAGCTTGCCATTTACTGGCCCAAAGGTATATATATATATATATATATATATATATATATATATATATATATGGAACTATACAGGTAATCAGACACTCTACACTCTGTGATGAGCAATTAGTCGATGGTCATTAACAGTAGTTCTAATGTAACAAATTTAGAGGATAGATAGATAGAGAGATAGAGAGATAAATAGATAGATAAATCCTTATTTTTTTCTTTTAATCCATTGTCCAATGTTCCCCTTGGCCGGACAGTGTCAGACGTTGTCCAGTCGTTCCCCTTGGCCGGACAGTGTCAGTCGTTATCCAGTCGTTCCCATTGGCCGGACAGTGTCAGACGTTGTCCAGTCGTTCCCCTTGGCCGGACAGTGTCAGACGTTGTCCAGTCAAGGTTCACGTTTGCTGGGTGCTGCCGGGCAACTCTCCAAGTGATGTTGTGAACTTAAACATATGAATGGCGTGACCTATTGCATTTATTTATTTAATATGGTCAGTGACATAAGTTTTTTTTTTGCCGGACATTGGCCGTAACTCAAATACTGATAGAAGCATATATTATTTTTTTAATGAATGTGGTCAATTAAGCTACCTAAAAAAAGGTAATACAAAAAGTGCACTAAAAAGTAGTTAGCTATTTCATAGAAATCCTTAAATACATAATCGTCAAACCTATGCGTGCCTACGCGTGTGTCTCCCTCGCAGGATAGATGGAAGGAAAATAACCCATTTATTAGAGTAGAAGTTCGTCATAGTTAACCATGGTTATAACCCTTATTTTGTAATGCTACCACTCGCAGGTAGCAGCCAGCTTCAGCAGGCTTTTCAACTAGCATTGACATGAATAACAATTACTAATAAAATTTACACTTTTGTACCCTTCAATATTTATTATTTTTTGCAAGTCATCAAGTAATATAAAAAGATATTTTGTCAAATATACCATATTTCAATCTTAAATATTTTAATTTATCAAAAAAAGAATTCAAAAACTGATTTTGTCTGCATACTTTAGCCGAAATAGGCATTTAAATAAAAAAGCTTTACTGTTTTCCAAACTTATGTGCTATGCTGTAG
The DNA here is from genome assembly GCA_021962125.1 of Bulinus truncatus. Lineage (NCBI taxonomy): Eukaryota > Metazoa > Mollusca > Gastropoda > Planorbidae > Bulinus > Bulinus truncatus. Next base: position 166,126 of record JAGDYQ010000375.1, read on the forward strand.
TTTTGTTTATTTAGAAATGGTAATTTTTTAAAAGATTTTAAATCAAATTTTTCTTAAATATAAACGTTAAATAATTTTCCCCTAAATTATACTGATTCTTCAAGATGTTAATTCACCGATTCGAAAATATTAAATTAGTATAATGTCATGTACAATCTATACGTTTGCTGAATTTTAGCTATTTTCACTAAAACATAACACATTTGAATTAGCATTCTAAGATTTACAGACAAACCCACACACCCACGCACAGAAAGTGGAGCTAATTAAAAGCTTATAATTAAGTGAATTCCCGACACAATTCAATAATTAAAATCGTGTATGCTAAGACGAAAGATGATTTGATTGGACTTTTAATTATTTTTCTTCATTTTACTTTAAAAAAAATATTTTAGTATAAAAAAGGGTCTCGGGGGAGGGTATCTTGAGTAATACAAGTGGATGGGGGGGGGGGGAGTGTGAATAATAAACGTTTTTTTTTCTTGGTTATTGTTGTTTGTTATTTTAAACGTTTTCTATTTACTTACCAGATTATACGTGTTGTTGTTTGTTATTTTAAACGTTTGCTATTTACTTACCAGATTATACGTGTTGTTGTTTGTTATTTTAAACGTTTGCTATTTACTTACCAGATTATACGTGTTGTTGTTTGTTATTTTAAACGTTTGCTATTTACTTACCAGATTATACGTGTTGTTGTTTGCTAATTTAAACGTTTGCTATTTACTTACCAGATTATACGTGTTGTTGTTTGTTATTTTAAACGTTTGCTATTTACTTACCAGATTATACGTGTTGTTGTTTGTTATTTTAAACGTTTGCTATTTACTTACCAGATTATACGTGTTGTTGTTTGTTATTTTAAACGTTTGCTATTTACTTACCAGATTATACGTGTTGTTGTTTGTTATTTTAAACGTTTGCTATTTACTTACCAGATTATACGTGTTGTTGTTTGCTAATTTAAACGTTTGCTATTTACTTACCAGATTATACGTGTTGTTGTTTGTTATTTTAAACGTTTGCTATTTACTTACCAGATTATACGTGTTGTTGTTTGTTATTTTAAACGTTTGCTATTTACTTACCAGATTATACGTGTTGTTGTTTGTTATTTTAAACGTTTGCTATTTACTTACCAGATTATACGTGTTGTTGTTTGTTATTTTAAACGTTTGCTATTTACTTACCAGATTATACGTGTTGTTGTTTGTTATTTTAAACGTTTGCTATTTACTTACCAGATTATACGTGTTGTTGTTTGTTATTTTAAACGTTTGCTATTTACTTACCAGATTATACGTGTTGTTGTTTGCTAATTTAAACGTTTGCTATTTACTTACCAGATTATACGTGTTGTTGTTTGTTATTTTAAACGTTTGCTATTTACTTACCAGATTATACGTGTTGTTGTTTGTTATTTTAAACGTTTGCTATTTACTTACCAGATTATACGTGTTGTTGTTTGTTATTTTAAACGTTTGCTATTTACTTACCAGATTATACGTGTTGTTGTTTGCTAATTTAAACGTTTGCTATTTACTTACCAGATTATACGTGTTGTTGTTTGTTATTTTAAACGTTTGCTATTTACTTACCAGATTATACGTGTTGTTGTTTGCTAATTTAAACGTTTGCTATTTACTTACCAGATTATACGTGTTGTTGTTTGTTATTTTAAACGTTTGCTATTTACTTACCAGATTATACGTGTTGTTGTTTGTTATTTTAAACGTTTGCTATTTACTTACCAGATTATACGTGTTGTTGTTTGTTATTTTAAACGTTTGCTATTTACTTACCAGATTATACATGTTGTTGTTTGTTATTTTAAACGTTTGCTATTTACTTACCAGATTATACGTGTTGTTGTTTGTTATTTTAAACGTTTGCTATTTACTTACCAGATTATACGTGTTGTTGTTTGCTAATTTAAACGTTTGCTATTTACTTACCAGATTATACGTGTTGTTGTTTGTTATTTTAAACGTTTGCTATTTACTTACCAGATTATACGTGTTGTTGTTTGCTAATTTAAACGTTTGCTATTTACTTACCAGATTATACGTGTTGTTGTTTGTTATTTTAAACGTTTGCTATTTACTTACCAGATTATACGTGTTGTTGTTTGTTATTTTAAACGTTTGCTATTTACTTACCAGATTATACGTGTTGTTGTTTGTTATTTTAAACGTTTGCTATTTACTTACCAGATTATACGTGTTGTTGTTTGTTATTTTAAACGTTTGCTATTTACTTACCAGATTATACGTGTTGTTGTTTGTTATTTTAAACGTTTGCTATTTACTTACCAGATTATACGTCTTGTTGTTTGCTAATTTAAACGTTTGCTATTTACTTACCAGATTATACGTGTTGTTGTTTGTTATTTTAAACGTTTGCTATTTACTTACCAGATTATACGTGTTGTTGTTTGCTAATTTAAACATTTGCTATTTACTTACCAGATTATACGTGTTGTTGTTCCTGTGAACTATAAACGATGAAGACAGAGATGGATCCGTATAGACGGCCGAGTCCTGGGGAGGGGAAGGGGGGTCAGTAGCATTAAAACAATAAAATTGACACGGCGCCGACACTGACATATAACCCTATAAATAAAATCAAATCACTGACACGGCGCCGACACTGACATATAATCCTATAAATAAAATCAAATCACTGACACGGCGCCGACACTGACATATAATCCTATAAATAAAATCAAATCACTGACACGGCGCCGACACTGACATATAATCCTATAAATAAAATCAAATCACTGACACGGCGCCGACACTGACATATAATCCTATAAATAAAATCAAATCACTGACACGGCGCCGACACTGACATATAATCCTATAAATAAAATAAAATCACTGACACGGCGCCGACACTGACATATAATCCTATAAATAAAATCAAATCACTGACACGGCGCCGACACTGACATATAATCCTATAAATAAAATCAAATCACTGACACGGCGCCGACACTGACATATAATCCTATAAATAAAATCAAATCACTGACACGGCGCCGACACTGACATATAATCCTATAAATAAAATAAAATCACTGACACGGCGCCGACACTGACATATAATCCTATAAATAAAATCAAATCACTGACACGGCGCCGACACTGACATATAATCCTATAAATAAAATCAAATCACTGACACGGCGCCGACACTGACATATAATCCTATAAATAAAATCAAATCACTGACACGGCGCCGACACTGACATATAATCCTATAAATAAAATCAAATCACTGACACGGCGCCGACACTGACATATAATCCTATAAATAAAATCAAATCACTGACACGGCGCCGACACTGACATATAATCCTATAAATAAAATCAAATCACTGACACGGCGCCGACACTGACATATAATCCTATAAATAAAATAAAATCACTGACACGGCGCCGACACTGACATATAATCCTATAAATAAAATCAAATCACTGACACGGCGCCGACACTGACATATAATCCTATAAATAAAATCAAATCACTGACACGGCGCCGACACTGACATATAATCCTATAAATAAAATCAAATCACTGACACGGCGCCGACACTGACATATAATCCTATAAATAAAATCAAATCACTGACACGGCGCCGACACTGACATATAATCCTATAAATAAAATCAAATCACTGACACGGCGCCGACACTGACATATAATCCTATAAATAAAATCAAATCACTGACACGGCGCCGACACTGACATATAATCCTATAAATAAAATCAAATCACTGACACGGCGCCGACACTGACATATAATCCTATAAATAAAATCAAATCACTGACACGGCGCCGACACTGACATATAATCCTATAAATAAAATCAAATCACTGACACGGCGCCGACACTGACATATAATCCTATAAATAAAATCAAATCACTGACACGGCGCCGACACTGACATATAATCCTATAAATAAAATCAAATCACTGACACGGCGCCGACACTGACATATAATCCTATAAATAAAATCAAATCACTGACACGGCGCCGACACTGACATATAATCCTATAAATAAAATCAAATCACTGACACGGCGCCGACACTGACATATAATCCTATAAATAAAATCAAATCACTGACACGGCGCCGACACTGACATATAATCCTATAAATAAAATAAAATCACTGACACGGCGCCGACACTGACATATAATCCTATAAATAAAATCAAATCACTGACACGGCGCCGACACTGACATATAATCCTATAAATAAAATCAAATCACTGACACGGCGCCGACACTGACATATAATCCTATAAATAAAATCAAATCACTGACACGGCGCCGACACTGACATATAATCCTATAAATAAAATAAAATCACTGACACGGCGCCGACACTGACATATAATCCTATAAATAAAATCAAATCACTGACACGGCGCCGACACTGACATATAATCCTATAAATAAAATCAAATCACTGACACGGCGCCGACACTGACATATAATCCTATAAATAAAATCAAATCACTGACACGGCGCCGACACTGACATATAATCCTATAAATAAAATCAAATCACTGACACGGCGCCGACACTGACATATAATCCTATAAATAAAATCAAATCACTGACACGGCGCCGACACTGACATATAATCCTATAAATAACATTTTCGTACAACAAAGCACAACAATTCTGTATTTAAGTTTTAATGAAAGTCCGTTACGGTAGTGACCTATGGGATTGGGGTATAATCAAAACGCTTTTTAAGATATATTGATTTTGAAAATCCTTTGTGCAATGGACTTTAAAAGAGAAGTGTTTATCATAAAAGTTCTTAAATTATGGAATTTCGCAAATATCAAAAAATATTATAAACTGTTACTTCGTTGTAAAATAAATAAAATTACATAAAGGCAAGGGGTGGGTGAGGGGGAAGGAGGTTTAATAACAGACACACTCTATTGGAAGACACACTCTATTGGAAGACACACTCTATTGGAAGACACACTCTATTGGAAGACACACTCTATTGGAAGACACACTCTATTGGAAGATACACTCTATTGGATGACACACTCTATTGGATGACACACTCTATTGGAAGACACACTCTATTGGAAGACACACTCTATTGGAAGACACACTCTATTGGAAGACACACTCTATTGGATGACACACTCTATTAGAAGACACACTCTATTGGATGACACACTCTATTGGAAGACACACTCTATTGGAAGACACACTCTATTGGATGACACAATTTATTCGATGACACACTCTATTGGATGACACACTCTATTGGATGACACACTCTATTGGAAGACACACTCTATTTGAAGACACACTCTATTGGATGACACACTCTATTGGAAGACACACTCTATTGGAAGACACACTCTATTGGATGACACACTCTATTGGATGACACAATTTATTGGATGACACACTCTATTGGATGACACACTCTATTGGAAGACACACTCTATTGGATGACACTCTCAATTGGATGACACACTCTATTGGATGACACACTCTATTGGATGACACACTCTATTGGATGACACAATTTATTGGATGACACACTCTATTGGATGACACACTCTATTGGAAGACACACTCTATTGGAAGACACACTCTATTGGAAGACACACTCTATTGGAAGACACACTCTATTGGATGACACAATTTATTGGAAGACACACTCTATTGGATGACACACTCTATTGGATGACACAATTTATTGGATGACACACTCTATTGGATGACACACTCTATTGGATGACACAATTTATTGGATGACACACTCTATTGGAAGACACACTCTATTGGAAGACACACTCTATTGGAAGACACACTCTATTGGATGACACAATTTATTGGATTACACACTCTATTGGATGACACACTCTATTGGATGACACAATCTATTGGATGACACACTCTATTTGATGACACACTCTATTGGATGACACACTCTATTGGACGACACAATTTATTGGATGGGACACTCTATTGGATGACACACTCTATTGGATGACACACTCTATTGGATGACACAATTTATTGGATGACACACTCTATTGGATGACACAATTTATTGGATGGGACACTCTATTGGATGACACACTCTATTGGATGACACACTCTATTGGATGACACAATTTATTGGATGACACACTCTATTGGATGACACACTATTGGATGACACTCACTATTGGATGACACACTCTATTGGATGACACACTCTATTGGAAGACACACTCTATTGGATGGCACAATTTATTGGATGGGACACTCTATTGGATGACACACCCTATTGGATGACACTCACTATTGGATGACACACTCTATTGGATGACTTACTCTATTGGATGACACACTCTATTGGAAGACACACTCTATTGGATGGCACAATTTATTGGATGGGACACTCTATTGGATGACACACTCTTTTGGATCACACTCTCTATTGGATGACACACTCTATTGGATGACACACTCTATTGGATGACACTCACTATTGGATGACACACTCTATTGGATGACACTCACTATTGGATCACAAACTCTATTGGATGACACACTCTATTGGATGACACACTCTATTGGATGACACACTCTATTGGATGACACACTCTATTGGATGACACACTATTGGATGACACACTATTGGATTATTAATTGAATAAGAATATATGTTGTTTTTTTGGCCAGAAAAGCGTTGTTTAGAATAATGAACAATACTATTAACACCTTTTGCGTATTCAAATTGTCTAAAAACTTGAAGACAGGTCACTTACCTCAGGATCTCTGTTCCCCTGTAAGGTTGTCTCCACGTCGCCTGTGGTCAGGGTAAGTAGTTCGGACCTCCTCAGTATGAGTGTCACGAGGTTATCCAGAAAGCTCATTTCAAAGGTCAGCTGGTCCGGCATCGAGCTGGCTTGAGCTTCTCTTCTCGTCCTGTGTCCATGTCTGGGACTGCCTCCATCGGACACCAAGTGGACATGTACCACGAGATCTTTTTTAAACAAAATAAAGAGAGATATATTAATTGATTCACTGACACACAGAAAGATAGATGGATCAACAGATACAAAGAAATGTTGATTAAAAGCAGATACATAAACATAGATCGATAGTTATACAGATTGTGGGACGGGTGGCCGAGTGGTGTAGATACTCGACTGTCGACCTGAGAGTCCTGGGTTCGATCCTCGGTGAGAACCATGTGGAATTTTTCCAGGTGAAATGTGTTTCAAACTCGTCCCACAAATCCACCCAACTTTAAATGGGTACCTGACTGTAAGTTGGGGAAGTAAAGGCGGCTGGGCGTTGTGCTAACCACACAATCCCTTCATATGCCGAGGTTATAGAAACAGATGAATTCTACACTTCATCTGCCCCGATGGCCCGTAAGGGTTAAGAGAACTTTACTTTTTTATAACGATTAGATAGATAGATTGATATAAATTATTGATTGAATGATGATTGATCGACAAACAGAAAGACATAGAGAAAAATGGATAGATAAATTAGATACTTAGAGAGATAGATAGATTAGATAGATTGTGTAATGAATATATTATTCGTTTATTTCTTCAGAGAGAGTGCCCCTTTGGTCTGCCATGTAACGAATTTTATAATAAAGAAAAGCAACTGCACCGCTTCATGGTTCATCATTACATGTTTAATCAAATAACATGTAAAGAATACAACAATATGAAATATGATCAAGTAAATGTTCAAGTAGTTAATCCGATATAAAAGGAAAGAAATCCTCTGCAAAGAACAACCCAATAGTGTAGAAATGAATTATCGCATGTACTGAAAGTAACAACTCTTATCGTATAAATAATATCATTTCTCATACAACTACCACACCCCTGCTAAGACTATCTCTATGACTCAGACTATCCCTATGACTCTTACTATCTCTATGACTCAGACTATCCCTATGACTCAGATTATCCCTATGACTCAGACTATCCCTATGACTCAGACTATCCCTATGACTCATACGATCTCTATGACTTATTTCTTCCTCTGACTCCTCTTTTATGACTATATTTTTCTGACTCTCTCATCTTCTTGGCCTACAAACTGCCTCTTATATACCTTGCTTACATAACAACTCAAACAGCTTCATTAGAACAAATAGCCGATCATAATTTCTATGAATACAATTCATTGAGTTTAGAAAAGTCCAGACTCTGACCTCATGACCGCTAGCTTGACCTCGACACACAAACACACACACACACACATACACTTGTGCGTAACACACGCAACTAAACTTTGACAGATAGGTGTATGCATAGATAGATTAAATAGATAGATTACATAGATAGATAGATTGATAGACTAATAGATTGATGATTGATTGACAAACAGAAAATCATTTAGAAAAATAGATAAATAGATTAGATAGCTATATTAGATAAATAAATAGATAGATAGATATATAGATAGATAGATAAGACATATATTAGATGGACAGACAGACAGATATATATATATATATAGATAGATAGATAGATAGATAGATAGATAGATAGATAGATAGATAGATAGATAGATAGATAGATAGATAGATAGATAGATAGATAGATAGATAGATAGATAGATAGATGATATTTAGATCCTACTGTTTGCATTTAATCCATCCGTTACTGAAATATTCACTCCCCAAAACAGAACCAAGAAAATTTTAATCAAGTTTAATATTTTCACATTCATTTTGTTACAAATGAAGGTTAATTTTCTTTAATGTAAAGCAAAATTAATGTAAAGCATTTTGTAGGCTTCTGAACTAAGGAAGCAAAAGATCGGTTACTTTCATCAGCTATTAAAATTACTAAAAAAAAAATCTTTAAAATTATTTAACATCCTCAAACCAGATCACCTGTATTTATATACACTGCTCTGGTTCTTAACTTTTCAAACTCTGACTAAATCAAACAACGTTTTTTTTTTTAAACTTTAATATTCTCAATTGCTGGGATTTTTTTTTTGTTGGCTGTTTCAATAAAGTTGTACTTTCTTTGTGTGTGTAAAGATGTACATTTAAAATATTGGGGAGGGAAACACATATATTTGACCAAATAGTGCGTATGAATTACAAGAAGGTGTTCATTCACACGCCTAGTTCGATGAGAGAAATAATGTCGGATTTTTAAAAAAAAATTGCAAAAAGCGGAAATGAACTATGGGCGTGGCATTTTCAGGATATAAACGAAGATGACATACAATAAAAAAAAGTTCTGTGTAGGATTGTCACTTTTTTTTCTACTTTATTTTTCATGACGCGCTGTCAATGATTTGTGTAAATATTTTATATAGGTCAGTCGGTGCTGCGTACTATTACTGATCATTTACAGTATAAATTAAAGTACTATCCAAATCGCTGCTTACATATATTCTTTTTTTTTACTGAGTACGTTTTTGACTTACACTTCCGGTTCCAATAGGAACTAAAGGGCCCACAATAATGCATACACACATTCAGTCGTTGTTTTTTTTTCTTTTGGGTGGGTTACTTTTGAAAAATTGTGTGATTATTAGATGGGTACATTGTGTGAACAATATAGTGGTACATTGTGTTATTTTATTGGTATAATTTGTCAACAGAGTATTGGTACAATGTGCGAGATTTTTAACGTTACACTGGGTGGCTGGTTAGATGGATGAATGAATGGGTTTAGTATATCTCTGGTTGGCTGGTTTGATGAATGAATGGATTTGATAGATCACTGGTTGGCTGGTTAGATGGATGAATGGATTTGATAGATCACTGGGTGGCTGGTTAGATGGATGAATGAAGGGGTTCGGTATATCTATGATTGGCTGGTTAGATGGATGAATCCCCATATACTACCTCACCACTTACAGGTCAAAGTGCTGAGCTGTATGGCACGCCAAATAGGCTATAGGGTGACACTGTGTGTATGTGTTTGTTTATATCAGTGTACGTAGCTCTTCCCGACTTCAAAAAGAAATCGTAAATTCTAGATAAAATGTGTCAAAAGCGGACTGTGCCATCTAATGTAAAAGCTATGCACTATGTGTTGGGTGTTTGTCGAATGACGTCATCTATTTATGCTCTTCATTTATTTCAGTGCAAACCCTCAAATTCAACTATGACACCCCCCAGATCAAGAGATTGTAGATACTACCAGCTGTGGCACACGTTTCTCTACTCTTGAGTGCGACTTGTGATTGAACCTTTGCACACACACACATACGTTACATACACACACCAACCACACACACACACACACACGTTACATACACACACCAACCACACACACACACAGACGTTACATACACACACCAACCACAAACACACACACACACGTTACATACACACACCAACCACACACACACACACACACGTTACATACACACACCAACCAAACAAACACACACACACGTTACATACACACACCAACCACACACACACACACGTTACATACACACACCAACCACACACACACACACACACACACACGTTACATACACACACCAACCACACACACACACAAGTTGAACATCAATCTAAGTAATCAGGAAAGAAAAAATTAAACAAATGAGGCAGGTTACGTTCATTTATAAAAACATATTGAGTTTGTTCTTGACTGACTAAAAAATACTTTTGAATAAAATATTTCAAAAGTATTTACTGAAACGCAGTGGCTACGGTTCGGTCCGACCGAACCCGTATTTTTTTCTTCGGGTACCAGCCATAGATATTGCTCCACACCCTATCCCTAACCCTAACCCTATCCCCAACCCTATCCCTATCCCTAACCCTAATCCTGAAAAAAAATTCTGAAAAAAAAAATTATATATGCCATGTTCCTTATACCCTAATATAATGGTTTTGGCTGGTGCCGGAGCCACTGCGTTACTGAAATACCAAAGTTCATTAAAATACCGGAGTGAACAAAAATGATACAGAGTTCTCAAACTATTCAACTTCGCGACCGAACATTAAAAAACATAAACATAAAAAACCCATAAAAAACCGGCAATGATTCTATTTATTGATTAATTACTATTCAGATTTACGTAGTTTTATTTTCTAGTTTTGTCACACGTCGAGAAATTTTTTTTTTTTTTTTGCATTTCTATAATGTTGATTTCTTAATGGTTTATGTAAATTTTGTCTCCACCCACTTGAAATTCCAACGCTAGACTCCAGTCTGTCTCAGCCCAAACTTTGAAAACCACTCCAATAGTATAATCCGCCAGTGTACAAATATGTACATTTTTTGGTATACTGTCTCATTTTTACCTGGTTCACCTATATTTAATAGGGTAGCACTGAAGTAGTAGTAATGTTACATTCACATCTCCTTTTTTACCCCTTTCTTATAGTAGTTTCACAGGTCCTCCTGTGTAAGTGTGAATATGTGTGTGTGTGTGTATAAATGTGAATATGTGTGTATAAATGTGAATATGTGAGTGTGTGTGTATAAATGTGAATGTGTGTGTGTATAAATGTGAATGTGTGTGTATAAATGTGAATATGTGAGTGTGTGTGTATAAATGTGAATGTGTGTGTATGAATGTGAATATTAAGTGTGTGTGTACATAATTGTGAATGTGTGTGTATGTGTGTGTGTTTAAGTGTGAATGTGTGTGTATGTGAGAATGTGTGTGTTTAAATATGAATGTGTGTGCAAATGTAAATGTGAATGTGTGTGTAAGTGTGAATTAGTGTATGGGTAAATGTAAATGTGTGTTTAAGTGTGAATGTATGTGCGTGTGTGTGTTTAACTCTACTAAACGTTTTATGTATAATGGTCCTAGTGGAGAACTTGGTCATATCATGTATGACTTCATTTGTGGTATACATTTGCACTTCGAGATACGAAATTCATTCGTTTTATATTGTTGTTCCTACGTCAATTTGCTCGTATATCAAAACAATATTCCAACTTCAAATGAATTGAAATGAAATTAATTAGTTGCACTTCCCCCATGTCACTCCATTTGTTTTTTTATGATGTGTTTTTGAGCTAGAAAAAAATATTTATAAAAATATAATAAAAAAGATGTAAAGATATAAACTGGTTTTATTCAGTGAATCTGCCTGTCGGCTTGATCTTACAAACTTTTCTGGCGGAAGTGTAGCGTGGAGGAGATAGGCGGAGGATGTTAGCAATTATTGTGACGCCTTTAGCTGGTGTTATACCATTTTTTTACTCAATCTGTTTAATCACCGAACGTATTCTAACGACCTTCCTCTCTAAGGTCGGCACTCAAGGACGCATAGGTTCATTGGTTGAATAATACAAGATTTATTCACAGACTACAAATAGTACAATGTGCAGATTATAATACTCCAGGCGAAATCAAAGTATTTTGTGCGTACAACTAATCCATGTAACGGCGACATGTCTATAATGAATTCATTCGCTGGAACAACATACCTGGCGGTTTCCAGCGACCAACTCTAAACTGTTCTTGTACTCACCTGCTCTCTGTGTCCACGTCTCACTGTGGGTCTTCTCTGCGTGTGACTGACCGGTCTGTTCCTGGCTCTAACTCTGATTCTCTTAATCACATCACGGTGCCTTTTATAGACAGACACCCCTCGCTGATGGCGTCAAAACCGATGGTGGAGGTCATTGCGCGGGGGAAAGGGGGGGGGGCAAGAACTGATGGCGAATGACGCAATTTCATCACTCATCTAAAGGCAGATGGGATCGACCGAACTAACAATTTGTAGACGTGGCACTAAAGTCGTGATTGCATCATTCATTTCGGGGTGGGAAGGAGGTGGGGGTCGGGGTGCTAGCGGAAGTTGGGTGAAGCTGAGTTACAGCAATATCGTTGAAGTACTACGCCCGTACTGCCTAGACCTGTCAGTCACTCGCACACCGTGATCATGTTTTGTTTTTTATGATTTCAGGCTTACATTCAATAGGCGTCAACATCTTCTTCTGAGCATTGACCTAACCACTCACTTTCTTAGGATATGAATTAAAAAAAAAAAGAAATGTGATGAGGAACTGTAAGCTGACGAGAAAGCACAAAACGCGAGCATAACTTAACGAAGGAAATTCGACAGCGTGGCAAACATACAACCACCACAATGGTGCAGTAAATTGGGACTTGTGCAGCCGGCCTATCGGGTGGGGAAACAGAAACTTTCAGATATTTACTTGTGGAGGAAGTTGGGCTTTGAGTGAGTTTGTTTGTTTGTTTTTTTTCTTTTTAAAATGTCCAGCGATTTAAGTTTTTTTTTTAATTTTTTAGCTTCAAATATCTTATAGACATTAAATCTTTAATTCTGCTGCATGATATCTAGATTTAATTAAACTATATTTTACTAGGACTGAATTTGATATTTGTTTTGCGATATTTTTATTTTTTTATTTTGTTTTTTTTTGAGTTTGTTATTTTTTTTCTTTTTAATGTGAGATATTAAATTAAAGTATAAAGTATAAACATGTATTAGCAAATATTTAGAATATTCTGGAGCAGGTAATACAGGTTCATATGTAGGTGATTCTGATTCATATGTAGATGGCACTGATTAATAATTAGATGCCACTGATTTATAAATAGAAGACACTGATTAATAATTAGATAACAATGATTCATATTAGACGACACTGATTAATAATTAGATGACACTGATTAAAAATTAGATAAAACTGAAACATATGTAGATGATTACATCCCATTTCGACGATTCTTTCATATAGCTAAATATTTGTGCGAAAGTTTTTATTTAATGTAATACAAAAAACGGAAATACGGTTAAGAAAAAAATGTCACCAAATGGTTCAATAGTAGCTGTGCACATTGTACAATATGTTTAAATGGCTCATTAGACAGATGTCTCTATCAAAAGTTACAACTATGTTACCTTTAGCATATGTCATTGATCAGGAATTGGGTTAAATAAAATCTGGAATTTGATTGGTTCACTTTTTTAAAAAATTAAACACAAAAAAGTGGAAAAAACTCTTTTAAAACTTATGTGTGAATTCCCTGTCAGGATGAGGTGAAATCTCTTAGATCCTTATTCACCACTAATATGACGGTGTTTGCAGTGCCATTCTTTCATCCCTGCCATAGTCGATAGTGCAATGACCATGGAGGCACGACAGGAGATAAATCAGAGACTTTAACCAATACCTGAAATATCCATTGGTCCTCACCGAAGATCAAACCAGGGACCATCAGACCGAGCGTTTTTTTTCCGCACGACCATGTGTACCCGCTTCAATACTTGTCACTTAACGACAGGAGCGCCAGAATGAATAAGTCCCTTGGTGTCAAATTGTCGTTTTTTTTTTTCCGCACCACCATGTGTACCCGCTTCAATACTTGTCACTTAATGTGAAATCAGAATACATTAGTCCTACTCTCAGAGAATGACTCTGTGTGCGCTGAGGGTTTTAATAACGGTATGGTATGTATGAGAAGGGGAAGAGATTGATTGTGTAACATGTATTCTCTGTGGGTGTCTGTGTGTAGCTGGACAGTGAAAACAGTAGTTAGACGATGACCCTTGTATGGTGAGGTGTTTTTTCGGTCCAGTTATTAAAGTAGACGCGGCCAGTTATTAAAGTAGACGCGGCCAGTTATTAAAGTAGACGCGGCCAGTTATTAAAGTAGACGCGGCCAGTTATTAAAGTAGACACGGCCAGTTATCTGTTGTAGTTCAGTGTTTTGTAGATGATATTGTGCTGGTACGAAATAAAGAGCGATTGTGTATCGACAAAGGATTTTGTTGATTTTGTTATACGTGTTTTTCTTTGGTGATCATAAGCGTATTCATGGGGGGGGGGGCAAATCCACCCCCTACATTTTGAAAAAATGTCATATAAGAGGGGGGCATTTGCTCTCCCCCCCCCCTTACATTAAAAAAAAACTGTCATAAAGTTGTTATTCGCCCGGAAATTTTTGCCCCCCCCCCACCCTGGAAAAATTCCTAGAGACGCCCATGTTGGTGATATCTGTTCAATAATACATCAAAGGCTACGGAAGATAAAATTACATTGTAATACCTACATTGTTTGTTTTTTTCTTAACTTTTTATAAAAGTATTAAAAATGTCTTTATAATTTTTATAAGAAATAAAATATTTTATAACTTTAAAACGTGAAGTATTTTTTTTTAATTTGTTAATTTTTTTGTGGGTGGGTCCTGCCAATATATAAATGAATGGGACGAAAAAACTTTTTTTTTACAAATGTCATTTAATGCCATAATTTTTCATGACATCTTTTTCTGAGTATTCTTTATACACTATTAAATCTGATGGGCACATTATGATTTTACCAATTTTTTTTTCTTATTTGATTGCCTTTTTCTAAGCGTTGTATGAATAGGTAAATCAGATTTTATAAATACAAAATAGGGCACCAAATCAACATTTTCATTTATTTAATTGTTTAATCATTAATTATTTATTTTGTCTTTAACAAGAATAAAGTTAATTATGTGTGTTGCTTAAGAGTTAATATTTTAAAAGTTTTAGAAAATTTTGGCTGTGATTATTCTAAAACAAAGTCCTCATCTATAAAAACAATTAATTAATTGACATCGTTGCTAGGTAACGTATCCTGTTTGTGATCATCTGTGTGAATGTTTTTTATAAATTATTCTCTAAGTGGTATCCGCTTCCTGCACAATTTGGTCCTAGATGTTGTTGTTGTCCGGTGGGTCGCTGTAGTTGGCAGTCTTGTTGTAATGGTCAGCAGAAACACTTTGCAGATGTCAAATCATTTGGTGTGGTTCTCTGATTATTTCTTTGTACGTGTGGTTTACTGTTGTTACACATTATATAGTTGTATGATTTGTTGTAAGTTTGATGATGTGGCCTAAGAAATGTTGTAGTTGAATGAACTATTGTGTTTGTTGATGAAAAAATGTATTATATTTTATAAGTTTTTTTTTTCTATACTTTGCGCGATTTGTTAAAGTTTTATGGGTTTAAGATAGTGGACGTTTCGTTGTAGCTTTTGGTGTAGTTGGACATGTTTTTCAGGGCTATTAGGGGTGCTTCTTGGGTTATTGGAAGTGTTTTAGAACTTTTTGAACGTGTTGTAGAGTTTTTTATATATGTATTATGAGTGGTTAAAGGTGTTTTTAGATTTGTTTGACTTGTGTTTGGTTTATCAAGATGTTTTTTTTTTGGTTAGTTGGACGTGATTTGGAGTTGTTGAATATATTGTTTTTGGACGTTATTCTGGGGCTTTTGGAGATTTCTTTGGAGCTTTCATATGTGTTTTTTGGGTTGCTGGTGGTGTTTTTTGAAGTTGTTGGACGTTTCTTTTGGGTAGATGTATGTGTTCTGGGAGTTTTGGAGTGATCTTTTGGGTTAGATGAATGTGTTTTAGGAGTTGTTGAATTATCTTTTGGGCTAGATGAATATTTTTTCGGAGTTGTTAGAAGTTTTTTTGAGAAAGCAGAGCGTGTTTTGGGTGTTGTTGAATGATCTTTGGGGTTTGATGAATGTTTTTTTGAAGTTGTTAGATTTTTGTCTGCATTTGTTGGACGTCTTTGTGTAGTTACTAGTGTAATGTTTGCTCGATCGGACTGTGTTGTTGTATAATTAGTCTTAATCGAGACACAGAAACCTCTAACACAAGCCTGCAATGAAAATAATAAAACAATTAAGCAAACTCATATACTTTTATAAAAAAAAAAACAACTGACCAAATGATTGATAGAAGATTGATTGATTCGCTGGACAATATAAATACACAATCTATCTATCTATCTATCTATCTATCTATCTATCTATCTATCTATCTATCTATCTATCTATCTATCTATCTATCTATCTATCTATCTATCTATCTATCTATCTATCTATCTATCTATCTATCTATCTATCTATCTATCTATCTATCTATCTATCTATCTATCTATCTATCTATCTATCTATCTATCTATCTATCTATCTATCTATCTATCTATCTATCTATCTATCTATCTATCTATCTATCTATCTATCTATCTGTCTGTCTGTCTGTCTGTCTGTCTATCTATCTATCTATCTATCTATCTATCTATATATCTATATATATGTATATATATATATATATATATATATATATATATATATATATATCACAAATCTAGATATGCAGTGGAGTGGAAGGCGTTGTTTAAGTAATACACAATTGCATTCACTTTTATAATAATGTTATGTCTTTCTAAACTACTGAACTATATAATTCAAGCTTTTTTATACACTATTCTAGGAGCGTTGATCCTAGTCAGATAATTTATGCCTTAGGCTCTTTCAGGGATATTTAGGGGCCCTAGTCTAACTAACCAATTGGGTATTAGAAAAAATAATATGTAAAAGAAATGAGTTCTTGAAGGGGGTTGCTTGAAATATGGTGCCTGAGTGATGGCTTATTTTTTAATTAAACAAACAAACAGACACATTATAAAATCAAAGCTACTATTTAAATATGACATCTCACGTTAGTAAATCATAAAATGTGTAACATCGCGCACCAGTCGTTATAAATAATCGGTTATGCTGAAATATTAAAAAAAAGGTGAAATGCTTAGTGAAATGTAGACGTCTTGGCGTGTTTTGGTTTGTGTGTATGTATGCTTATTAAATTCGTTAGGTTTAATTGTCAGATATATAACTCTTGGTGTATTTTGACCATGTTTTTGTTTTGTACACATTTTGATTATTTATGATAAGTATGTTGCGTATTCTTATTATTCTTTGTTTCTATTGTGTAGTGTTTACATTTTATAAATTCTCCAACCTAAATCACTACCTTGCAACTTTTTTAAGGCTTTCCCACAGAGTAAATTTTTAGAAAACTAAATTTTGTCAGACAGTCTGTACTTGTTTTGTGTTTGGTTCTATTGCAGAATATAAATCATACCGAAAGTGCATCGCTATTTAAATATTCTTCAACCATTGACTAAAACATGCCACAATTTGTGCTAGTTTAGTTTTTAAATAGTGTAGCTATATTTGAATTCCGTGTAATTTATACCATAAGTGCTCAATTACTTACTTGGCACAGTGCCTCCTGGCCTGAAAGACATAAAATGGGCGATTGGGGAAAAGATCACTGGGACTCTCAATGGCAGGGGAAAACCTTTTTATTTTTCGATGCTGATGGTAGTGGTCAGTTAGGACTATCCGATACGTTGTTGACGGAAGTGGTTGGCACACAACACCTTTCACTCTATCCCACTCAAGAATACCTTCACAGCCTGCCATTTCGGGAGGGGGGCTTTAGACACATTATAGCCTCCCCTCTGTCCGAGTGGTAGGAAAAAAAAACATTGCTATTCCGGCCGATAAGCAGTTCAGACCCTCTGCTGGTCTGGCCTGTGATGGCAGGTCTTAAAACACTTTTTTTCTGCCATCCCGGAAGATGTAAGCGGGCACATTCAGGAGGGACAATACACACTATCATGCTGGTAAAGTAAAGTAAAGCCATTGGGGCAGATGAGGTCTTTCTATAACCTCGGCATATGAAGGGATTGTGTGGTTAGCACAACGCCCAGCCGCCTTTACTTCCCAAACTTAAGTCAGGTACCCATTTAAAGCTGGGTGGACTTGTGGGACGACTTTGCACCGTATTTCACCTGGAAAAATTCTGGGCCTCACCGAGGATCGAACCCAGGACTCTCAGCTCGACAGTCGAGTATCTACACCACTAGGCCATCCGTCCCACTGTGCTGGTAGTGGCAGCGTGAAAAATTAACGAGTTCTCAATTCATTTGTTCAATAAAATATAATGATGTGTGAAGTCCCTGTAAGGATGAGATGATATCTTAGATCATTTAAACCATTAATGGGACGGTTTTTATGGTACCTTTCTTCCACCCCCCCCCACAGCCGATAGTGCAATGGCCATGGAGGCACCACGGGAGATATAGCAGGAACTTTAGCCATGACCTGAAATATCCATTGGTCTTCACCGGGGAATGAACCAGGGACCATCAGGTCGAAAGTCGATTGCATTGCTACACGACCACCAGTCCACCACTATAGAAAAAATCGCCCACCTAAGCGGGAAAAATTTGTAGGTTTTGTAGTGCCCTCCTTTTATCGCCACACAGCCGGGAGTGTAATGGCCATGGAGGCACTACGGAGACATTGCGGAGACTTAAGCCAAGACCGGAAAAATTTCCTTGGTCCATACCGTAGATCGAATCAAGTACCGGCATTTTGATAGTAGATCGCTTTACCACACGACCATAGGTTCCCCAGACAAAAAAAATACGATGCTCAAACTAATTACCTATTCTAATTGAGCATAAGAATTCAGCACAGTTAATACATTCTGTGAGCATACCTTGCTATCACCACAAGGCGTATATTCAAGTGGGTGTATTCCAGAGCAAATTTCTTTTCCATTACTACTGAGCTGACAACACAACAATCTACAATCTGCTGCTTTATCACCATTTGATTCTCTTTGCATCTCCTGCAATTTAATATTTATATTTAATTAAAGGGAATCCCGTTGTTCATTTTATTTTACTGTATTATTACCATTCCCCTGATTCAGTGATAACGGCAATTTATAGTTTAAATACAAATAAACATAGAATAGCTTTTATGTTACATTAAAATAATATAAATTTTTTTAAAAAGAATACCTAGTAATATATTAGTTTGAGAAATTAGCAACTTAATTTATTTTTAATCGACAAATTATATTTTAAAAAATCAATAATCTCTACCAGTATTAAAAAAATAACCTACATTTCAATAAAAAAAAATTGATATATATTACAATCGATAATTTAACATTCTCAAATTAAAATTGTGATCACTGCTCGACCTTTTTGCTTAGATCAAGTAGAAGTCTGTGTACTATAATGGATCTTATTTATTTGGCTAACCTGGTCTGTGGGATAAAGATAATTGGGGTTCCCCTGGACAGAAAAAAAACGTTTTACGACGGTGGTGGTACTGAGGTCAGTGAGGAAAATCCGAGACCATAGAATTGACAGTTGGCTATGGTGACAGATGTGTACCATACGGGTTGCAGCCTGCCATTTCTGGCAAAAAGAATTAGGCACACTACGACCTCTCCACTGTCCGTGTGACATGAAACACTGTCACAACCCTTATATGACGTTGGTAAAAGTGAAGGGTGTTTGCTTACCTCGCCACACTATAACCTCGCCTTTCCAGCAGCTTGGTTGGGAAAAACCTACTTGGCTAGCCGGTTTGGGGGGGGGAGCTACTTAAACCCCACACCTGTATGGTAGCAGGTTTACCTTGCGTCTGTGTCAGGTATATGAAAAAAAATGTTAAGTATTAAAAAGATGTAAAGCTGCAATGCTTGCAGATCTAGCTTGAACACTCCATTCATCGCACTGTAGACATGGCAGACCTGCATCAGCACCACCTATAAAGCTGGTGTGGAAGGCACGGGACACCCTGTCATGCCAGCAGTGGGGGCGCACAAAAATGTTATTGGGATTTATACATATTAAATTTACAATAATGTCGATATTAATCAGTTAAATTAATATGTTTATAACTTTTTTTTATTTTAACGTACCTTGTAATATGCACTTTTTGTATTGTTTGCATACATTTGGCATTGCTGATCTTTACTGAAGGTTTCACCTGCCCTGTGACCTGCCACTGGAGTGGAGAACACATTCCGATCTAAGGTGTTCTCTGGACGTGTACAGCTTACTCTTAAGTTTGGGTTGCGAATAATTAAAAATTGCAAGTCAGTGTTAACATGGAAACATGTTTTTCTTATTTTGATTTTGACAACATATTATACACAAAAACTTTATTTTATGAAATAAGTTAGGCTAGCAGAAAATGAACTAAAAGTGAAATGAACTAACAGCAAATTTATCTAACAGCAAAATGAAATAGCAGTTAATTGAGCTAACTGAAAAATTAACAAAGCGTAAACATGACTTGTCAACTTACTACGTTTGTAACGTTATATTCTCGATCATAAGTGATTTAAAGTATTATGGCTATATTAACTTGGACATTTTAAAGCCATATTTTCTAGAAGATGTTAAAGCCAAATTTCCTGAATATTTTAAAGCCATGTTTCCTCGGACATTTGAAAGCCATATTTCCTCCGACATAGTAAAGCCATTTATCATCTGATATTTTTAGTCAATATTTCTTCGGATATATAAAAGTCATATTTGGTTGGACATTTCAAAGCCATGCTCCCTCGGACATTTTATAGATATTTCTCCTCGGACATTTTAGAGCCATTTGTCCTCGGATATTTTAAAGCCATATTTCCTCGGATATTAAAAGCCATATTTCCTCGGATATTTAAAGCCATATTTCCTCGGATATTTAAAAGCCATTTTTCCCGCACACATGAGAGCCCTATTTCCTCGGACATTTAAAGCCATATTTCCTTGGATATTATATCCTCGAACATTTCCAAATTATAGTAAAAATTGAAATAAAGTTACAAATTTTGCTTGCATAATTTCCATTTTCAAATTTGTCAAATCCTCGAATATGGTTTATGTATGATAAAACATTGCATTTCACGTTCGCCATAATTAAAACCAAGTAACCCGTAACTGCGAAAATTGCAGGAAATTGTCAATCCTGGCGTCCAATGAACTTTCATGGAAGATTTCAAGAAAGTTAATCAAAAATGTTGCCGTAAAATATTTTTCAACAAAAAAAGACGCAAAATTCTCAATCGAAAGAAACCAACTAAGGGACAGGTTTAAAAAAAAACAGCCCAGCAGCGGCCATGATTCTCTGTTGGTAAATAAGGCAATGTCCAGTTTTGACCATGTCTAAAAAAAATTGCGTCTTAAAAATTGCAAAACAAAAAAATTACATAACTGATTGCGGTTTAACAGAAAGTAAGTTTTATCTTTATGGTAAATATAATACGTTTTTTTTTTTGAATGGATTTTTTTTATGTTGATTTAATTTCTGTTTATTTTATTTTTCGTGATTATTTAGACGCCTTACGACCAAGGTGAGAAATACACATGCTACATACTACACCTTCAGAACCTCTCTCCTTTTCAAAAGATTTAGATGTAGGGTAAATGATTTCGTTGACTATAATGAGTTAAAACACAGTTCATTTTACAAGAATCGATTACAAAAAAATCGGTATGAAAACAATTTTTAAAATCCAATTAATATTTCCGAAAGTAAGAAGGGAGATGCAACGCTTCTTTTCTAAGCCCCCCTCCCTTATCCCTTCCATATACGTAAGAACGTTTTTGGTGTAAACATCATATGCATACTGACGTGCTAGAGAATGAACATAGCGAAGTCGTTCAATGCTCATGGATGTTGCAAATTCCAAGTTACGTGTGTTAGAACGCAATGAGCTGTGACGAGGTTGACATAAAGAAGAAATGCGTGGAGACTATTGGGGCGGCAGTCCAAGACTGACAATTGGTGAGGGCTGTGCAGGGCCGGATTAAGCCATCTTTCAGTCCCAAGCCCTCGACCCTCTAGTGACCGAGGTAAGTTCAATATTATGCAAAATACTAACAAATAAAAAGTTGTTAACACATATGTTTGTATTACCATCACTCATATAAATCCTTCAGTTAGGCATTTCTGTATTAAAATTAAAAGTTTATTAATTTTGTAATAAAAACAGTCATTTTTTAATAGTTAGGAAAGTCAAAGAAAGCAAAAAATTATATTTTAAAGCTGTTTTTTTTCTAGATTTACGTCCGGCAAAGTTTTTGAGTACATCATCAAAGTTATTTTTGCGCAAAAAGTTTGTCTCAAACTTCAGTAGAAAAAGAGAATCAAGTTCAGTTTTGTTTCATGGTCCATCTATTTGAATTTTTGTAGGTCGATTACGCGCGGCTACCGAGACAATATTGACATTTTTCTTGTAGACTTGTGGTGTCTCCCTAAAATCTTGCCTTGTTTGCCTAATGGTTAATCCAGGCCTGGGGCTATGGAGAGTCCAGAATGCAATAATTGCACAGTTACACACTGGGCATTGAGCTATCGTTGTGAGGTTTAAGTCCAATGTGATCTCTGTGCCACCGATGTAAGGAGGTTGAGAGAACCGTATATCATGCCCTATATGAATGGACTTACGGACTACTACGTGGACCACTCAAGTAGTTTGTTTACCACTGGTCTAAATGTCCGTTTCCATAAGGTGAGCAACTCTACGAGTCAGATTTCATTGGCTATAAAGAGACTTAGTCTCATCTCGCAGAGATAAACTTGGAGAGTTCAAATACAGGGGTTGAAAAGAGTATAAGGCAAGTTGAAATATTCAGCCTTTTCAAAAATAAACATATTCCATGTGTAAAAATTATTTTTACTCATTTGGCATTGTTATATATATATATATACATATATATATATATATATATATATATATATATATATATTATAAAAAAGATCTAATATACCGCCATAATAAGTTTGCGTCAATTATTATCCTAAAGACTTTTTAGTAGTTGAATATTTCTTCATCTACTTACTTGGCCAGGTAAGATTTGAATGAATCTATGGAGCACTGGGAGAATCTCCAAGGATTGCCTTGGTGGGCGGTGTCTACAAAACGTAGACCTGTGGTTGCCATGACATATTTATCGGTATCATTGCATTTCCCGCCAGTTTGAGAGTCGTGTAAAGATGATATGCTGTTGATATTGCATGAAATAACACTAAATGCACTGAATCATGCAATGTTCTATACTCTATGAACTACTGCTACTACTGATGTATGTTATACTCTATGAATTATTGTATGCACTGCTATGTGGCTAACTAAATTTGCTACTTTATGCAATGCTATAAGCCCTACTTCATAAACTTCTGCATGCACATCTGTTAACATTACCTCTTGCATTATTGTATGAACTATTACATGTATTTCTATATAGCGATATTT